>VXAX01007666.1:230996-254007 GCA_013399835.1 Leptocoma aspasia
CCCTGGCCCAGCTCCAGCCGTGCCCTGGTTCCCGTCCCCGGTGACCAGAGGGAAGAGCCCAGTGCCTCCCAGAGCTGTGACTGCGCTTCCGCGGTGCCCCTCCAGCACCTTCCTCGCACTCCTCGCTCCCAAGAGCTTTCCCCGTTCCTGGGGACCAACAGCTCCGCAGCCCCTGCGGGCTGTGCTCGGGGGTCTGCACCGCCCTGCTGAGGCCGCCCGGGCCGGGCCTGGCCGCCGCGGTCACCGCGGAAACGGAAACGCGCGGGCCGGGGCCGCCGGGAGNCTGCTACTTGTAACTATCGCTCTAATTGCTGTTTTTCCTCCTTTCCCCCAACTCTTCTTTAAAAAAAAAAAAACAACCTCTAATTCTAAGGAATACCAAGTTAGGAATGCGGTATCACACAAACGCCTTGAGGTGTTTTATACAAATTGGGTGTAATTAATATATTTATTGTGTGGTTGGCTATTACGTTTCAAATCTAAACAAGCACATTCTTGTAGATTACACTGAGTACCTGTTGTTTACAGAGAATTTGTCTTAGTTTTGTGTTTATTTGAACATAACACATCTACTTTCACTTTCTGTATTGTTCCAAGCACATCTTTGTGTGGCCTAAGATGGAGAGAGGCTGATGTAAAACAGTATTTGACCCTCTTTTACATTGATGTCATTAACTTTGCAGATTCCTTAGTGTGCTTTCAAAATGAGCAGTGAAGATGAAATAAAGGAAAAATTGGATGCTGAATTAGATCGCTGTGTTGTGGCTATGAAGCCCTATGTCCTTAACCTGCAGAATCGTTCAGGTACAGATGGTAAAATGTGCATTTAAACACTAATGACAAAGTCCTAGGGACTGGCAATTATTATGTGTAGTTGTACCACTTATTTTAACTAGGCACTTCATCTCTGACATTACAAGGTACAGTTTTGATGGGGGTTTGCACAGCTTCTAAAGTTGGATGTTTTAGGTACCTACTGCAATTGTTGGACCTTATCTGTCTTGTTTTCATGATGTAAATGTTCTTTTGCATAAATACATTAACATCTATCTTTAAAAACCTAGTTCAGTAGAAATGAAAAGCTTTTAAAGGGCATTGGTTTTGAGATAGCAAATATTTTTTAGTTATAAAGTTGTTAACATTTTTTCAGGAATGTGAAATAATAGGAACATCAATTAATAAATGATGTTGTGTAAATCTAATTTTTACAACAAGCTGGTTATTATTAAAGGCACGAGCCCTACAAATTAAGAGCTTTATGTGTAAACATTTAACCAAATGAATAATTTCCTTATCTGCTAGCAAAGCTTGTGTAAATAGAGATTTATTTTTTTAAATGGATGAGGATTTATTGTGTATTTAAAGTATTGATGCTCATGCAAGCTGTAAGTTGTAGTTTATGGCAGCTCTTGCAGTGAGTGCAGAATTCCTGGTGTTTTGAGTTCCATGCTGTTTCCAAAAGTGATGTTTGCCAAACTTCTGGTAAACATGAATTTATAGCAAATGTTTATGCAATATGTAAATTTGAACCCTTGTTAAAGACTCATTTTTATTCTAAGTATTTAACCATTTATTTTATTTGGTTTGGGAGTTTGTTTTGTTTTAAACTTTGGTGTAGAAGGGAGCAACCTACAAAATTGGTGACCAGTGATGGCTTCTGTTTTCTGCATGTGCTTGATTTGCTCTGAAAATGTATAGTGACCACGTATATCTATATTTTCAGAAAGAAAAAGGTGCTCACTATGGATTAAAAAGCTCTGCAGACCTTCAGGAGCAGGCATAGGAATAGTGGGAAGGGAGAATCGAAACTTGTATGCAAAACTGCTGCTCCACATGCTGCAGAGGGGGGTTCTGGATGGTCCCTTCAGCCAAAAACCAGAGGAAGGAATGCTGAAAACTTTGCCTGCCTACATGGTGAGTGTCATTTCTTTGTGAGACAAACTTGCTAAAATGTATCCAGGAATTGCTTTTCCATCTTAGATTTGGCACAAATGTGGCAAACGGTTCTGAATGGGTTGGGTGGAACTGCCTGTGATAAATAAAGGCATTCTTGTTATTGATGCTGGGAAAACCTTTCAATGGACAAAACTTTTTGAGACCTGGATCTTCAAAATTCTGGTTAGAAGGCTTATGAAAATAGGTGTTTGGAGGAACAGAAAGGTAATCTTTTTCTAGTTCTTTAGAAAAATGTAATAAAATATCCTTGAGGCTTTCTTTTGTCCTAATCAGTAGATAGCTCTTGTGAAAGGAAAATTGTACTTAAAGGTGGTGACTTTAGTAGCCTGAGAAGACTGTAGAATTCACACAGATGTAGCTGAAGTTGCAGTTTGTTTTCTGAAGAACTGAATATGCTGTGTCAACCCTTGGCATCAGCTTCAGTGACATAACAATGCCAATTTTTGCTAAAATTACCCATCCTGTAAGAAGTATTGGACAATATTTACACTGTTGCCATGAATTCCCGTGGGTTGTGAAGGTGGCATTTGCACACCTCACTGATTGCACTGGAAAAGGAATGTTTATACTGCAGATAGTCCTGCAAGAAATGACATTAAGGGTGTAAAGAATGTATCTGTGTAAATATATTCTCATGTCGGTTTTGCATTTGTTCCCATTCTAGTCAGTTTATTTTGATGAACCAAGTTCAGCAAGAGTTTGGAACAACATCCATGACTGCTTACCTGAGTGGGTGGTGGGAGAGCTGGGAAAGCATGACAGTAATGTGTCCTCTGTGGAGGACTCACCTTCAGCAACACCTCGTGCACGTGGGTAAGGTTTCTGTCCTTGCTTTAGCAGTGTTTGATTTGTATTTAATAGATGTATTTAATTTGATTTGTATTTAACTGGATGTCTCAGTTTGTATGAGTTTATTGCACTCCCTCATGGACTCACCATCAGCGTTTGTGCTTTATAGACAGAAACTCTGGTAACAGCTTCAATGTAATGAGAACTTCTCGCCTGCTCTGGTCTTACTTTTCTCCACTTGTCTTCTTCTCTGACTCCTTTACACCTTCTCCCATGTCCCATCCCTCTATCCTCTTTCCCTTCCTCTTGTTTTCCTCCTCCTTTCAGTTCCAGACACTTAACATGGAAAATCAAAGCCTACATCTGTAGTCTAAGGCCATGATGCTGAGAGCAGCTGTTTAATCCAATAGTTTTTAATGGCTTTTTTCCCTATAGATTAGAAATATAAACAAGCATACAGATGGTAGATTTAGAGGTTGTTCTATGATTGTTGCTCACAGGTTTTTTAGAGGAAACAGAATAGTGGCTCCTTGCAGATAAGCAAGTTTTGTTGAGCAAGATTTAGGTTTTTTGTTTGCAGCAGCCAGTGAGCTTAAACTGCATCCTTAGTGCCAGTCAGATGAGAATAGAGCTTTACAGCAGGGAAAAAGGGGTGAAATGTGTCATGTTATTAAGGCTTGTTTTCCTGTTGGCTTAGAAAGATGTCCCTGCAGTATTGAAGGAGTGACAAGCTGGTCATTTGGACACTTGGAAAACTTCAGCTCTATTCTGTCCTAATTTGTGGGAATCTTAGGTAAATTCTAGTTTAATCTACTGTTCTTAAGTATTTACTTTCTGGATTTTCTTACATAGTGGAACTTTGTGCTGATTATCAAGATCAGTGTTTCTTTTTTTTTCTTTATGTGGCTGCATTTCAGTCATGGATGGAATTTCCTCTTGTTTGCCCATTTTAAAGTCTAGTTAATGTTTAACCTCTCTGAAATCCTTGGTGAAGGAAGCACTCTTAGACATGGAGTGAATATTAGTCAAAGCTCAGTAGGTGGTGTACAAAAGGAAGTGAGTGTTTGCTCTGCTTCTGGTTTCGTTTCATTGTGTTAGAAATACATTTTCAAGTTTAGTTTCAGAAGTCCAATGCTTTTTTAATGTCTTCACTTACATCTTTCATAAGTGGCCACCGTTAGCTGTTCTCTTGTAGGCACACTGATAGTTTATGCTGTTTATCATCATTTTTCAATCATGTTTTTAGTTTTCAGCAGTGATTTGGATAAGTGACAGATGCAAGTTAAACACTTTGCAAGTTAAATCACATTAATACTGTGTATCATGAAACTCTTGCTCTTCTCTATCCATTAACTGTGTGTAATTCTAACAATCATTAAAAAAGTTACTCTTATGTCTGAGGTCTCTGTACCTCCTTTTCTTGAGGATTAGGGGCTCTTCTGGTTGTTTGCACTCGTGCTCTGATAAGAACCTGTGGTTTTGATAACAGACTTGTGGTTTAAGAGCCAGAAGCAGAGAATGGAGAATTTCCAGTTGAGTTATGATATTACTTATTTGGGCTTGGTGACACAGAGAATTGGTGGGAGGAGCTGTCCAGATACCCTTAATTAAAAAAAAATAGATTTGATGTTAGGAAAACAAGGAATGTATCATGTTTTAGAAATGTTTTTTGAGATCTTGGAAAGATTTTTGTTACTGTTGTGCCATGTCAGGATACGTGGGCTGGGTGTGACCAGGTTGTGTCAGTCCCTGGGAGCAGCATCATCAAGTCAAAATATCACTCTGGGTGTTAGAAGCAATAAAACAATATCAGGCCCAATTTAGCACACTGATATCTCTACAAGGCCATGTTTGTGGTATAAAAATACACCTAATTGCTCTGAATTCCTGACTTGTGCTCTGAGCTGGGGTGGGATTTGCATGTTCCTCCCTCTTCATCCCACTTTGACTGAGGAAAGCTGAGGTGCAATTCCTCCTGTTCCCTCCTTCCTTTGCCATAGTTTTTCTCTCTTTTGCTACCTGGTTTATAGTAGATTATTGGGAATTTGATGTCTTTTCCCACTCTGTGTCTGAACCTAAGATTCAGCTTGGCCTGGAAAAGTTCCCAAAGTCATTTTTGGTGTAGTGAAGCTTTATTTCACTTTTTCTTTTTTATCCTGTGGGAATGAAGCAATGCCTACATTGGTGATCACTGTGGTTCCCAAGACTCTGCTGAGTTCTCTGGAGACCTGCATTGCAAATTATTCCCTGGATTGCAAATTATTCCATGCCAGGAGAAGCAAGTAAATGCAACTGAATAATGTTACTGGTTTAAAGGAATTAAAAATCAGACGTACAGGCACAGCTCTGCCAGTGGATGCTTGGACCAAGAGTGGGGCATGTCTAAGGAAATCTGAATTTGTGTTGGAAAATTTTGATAGCTCATTAGATTACATAAATTAATCTTTACAGCAATAAGAAACTTAATTTCCTGCAAGTTTTGAATAAAAATACTGAAGGTAAATATTTCAATTGTTGTGTTTTGAAAAATACAAAATATTTACATATTTAATATTTGCTTAAATGTGACCACGTTAAGATATTACCTATATCCAAAATATAGATCCTGTTTTTCTTTGTATTTACCATTTTAGATGAGCAATGAGTGCAGTTAAAAATGTAATATATTAAATATTTCTGGATGTGCAGTTTGTAGGGAGAGCCAGCAGATGGTGACCGAGTTCCACTGTATTTGTCTCTCTCCTCCGACTGTGCACTGGGAAAACTGCATCCATGGGCATGGAATTTGTGTAGTTGGATGAAAATTTTGCATTCCAGCCATGACTCAGTTCCTACAACATTCTCTCCGGGCACAATAGATAATGTCAGTGAGACATGTTTGAGTAACTACTAGATGTTCTTTATCTCAAGATTCTCTCCTTTCAAAGACCCAAACAAACAGAAATTCTTTTCATAGTGGTTTTTATCTTGCAATACAGATAATTCTGTGTTGGACAATTTTGACTTTTCTATATGAAGTTGTTTTTCTGCCTGAATAAAAACCTTAGATATACAAACCTTACTTGCAAACTGGGGTGTGGGTGAATAAATCCGACCAGCTAGGACTGGAAAGGTGCAGCTTTATTTTGAAATGTGAGAGGGTTGGTTTGAGAAATGTTTAGATTGGTTTGAACAGAAACCTGGGCTTTCTGATCCTGTAGGAAAATTCTACTCTATGTTTATAGAGTCTGCCTGAAAACATTGCTAAAGGTTACTGTGTAGTTGTGCTGGATCAGGAGGAATCAGTGAGTTTCTCTCACTTTATTCCTAGAAGGAATATTTATTAATCTCCTTTATTTGCAGCAAATTGCTGCCTCCTCCCATGCCAGATCCCTGCTTGGGCTGAAGCAGGAGGTCACAGGTTGATGTCAAAACTTTGATCATCCTTCACTCACCTGCAGTGGGAGGAAAAAGAATTAATCTTACGCTTTTTGCAGCCTGACTTGGATTAGCAGGAGGCTGGAAAAGGTACTGGACAGGTGGTACATACCTGATATGAGCAAAACTGTGTTCATCCCTAACAACCTTTTCAAATTCTGCTTGTACAATCAAGTAAAGAACCTTCCTTTTCAGTTCCTCTTCAAAAGAGCAAATACAGAACTAAGAATACATCTAGACTTTTGTCCTCCCTTTGGTCAATTTGAAAATATTACAGGTAGCTTGGGTTGGTTTGTGTGTTTGTTGATATTCCTGAATCTCTGAATGATGAGGGCATGAATTCTGTTTTCTCTCATTTTTAACAATTGGAACTTTATTGCATTGTTAGGTAACCTGAGTATTGCTCAGAAAGGAAATCTGATGAAAGGGCAGGTTTACTCACAGGCAAAGATTTATCTCCCTTTAATTAAAGGTAATTTTGTGTCAAATGAAATCTTGGTAGGAAATGCAAGAGGCAGTCATTGTGTTATCATATTCCTTTTGATCTTTTTTACCCCTAAGACTTTGCTTATCTAAACTATTTACTGCTTTGTAATTGTTATTGTGCATCCATACATGTTGTTTATATGGGATTTATTGGTGCTGGAAGGGAAGGTAGGCTCCCAGTTGTTGTATTTCTCTGTTCCCTGCTGTTCTGATGAAAGTTGAGGCCCTGTGCTTTGTGAAAACTTTGTGTTTGTCTGCCTAGAAGTGACTGGTGTATATTGTACATCCAACAGTTGTTCTGTTCATAAACACTTCATTCATCTCAGTGTCTTTTTGGCACAGCAGCCATCTCATTTGCTGCCACATGGAAAGGAGGTGAGGTATGGAATGCTCTGATTTGACTTTAATGCAGTATGGCCAGTCATGGGAGGGTGAAGGGACTAACAGGAGTTTTTAATTACCTTAATACCTGTGGATCTGACAGTGGAGTGTGTGCTGACGGGTGTTGCACTACTGTTTTGGATCTTTTGCTGTATGAACCCATCTAATAAATGCTTCTACTTAATTTTGTTCTTTTTTCCCCTGTTCTGTTGCTGAGAAATGGCTGTGACCAGGTGTATCAGTGACAATTCTCTTCACCTATCTGCTGATCTGCATTTCCTTTTGTTCAAGTGTTTTATTTACTTTTCCAGAAAATCCCTCTGCTGGACAGAGCCCTTGGTCATGCTGTGCTTGTGTCCTGTCTTGTGGGCATTTCTTTACCATCCCCCATAAATTCCACTTTAGTCCATAAAACAGAAATGAAATGAAACCAAGACAATCTTTGTGACTTGTTCCTCTCCACCTTGGCCTTTGAAGCCACTGCCTTTGTACAGAGCTGTGTGTGTCATTCTTGCCCTTTGTGTGTTATAGGATCATTTACCTTGTTCTAACCTATTTTTTTGGTCTTAAAAGTCTCCCCTATGGTGCAATCAACCATCACCTTAATTCCTCTTTCATCTCTGAGTCTCTGGGACTCCATCTTATGTTGTTTCATATTCTTAGCAATTTTGTTTCAAAAACGTTCTCTTAGATCAGCCCTCTCCTTAGCTTGGATTTATCCTTTGGGAGATGTTGGGTCATGTAGTAAAAGAAAAGCAAAGAACACTTTTTAATGTACTGTCATGTACATGATATTTCTAGTGGGTTTTTTGGTGTGGGGTTTTATGGTGGTGGTTTTTTAATGGAACACTTAAGGCTTTTGTTTGCCTTTAACATGAAATTTTTCTCTTTTTTCTCCTTTTTTTTTTTTCTTTTGGTCTTTCCATCTTGACAGTTATTTTCTTGTGTATATTTTAGCTAATTCTATTCTGTGATTAACATCCTTTGTTGCTGAAAATGAATTCTTCTCTTTCTGCTTCCTCTTGTCATTAATAACAGGGAAAGATTCAGTGGGAACCCATCAGTAATATCCCGTTGTCTGAGTCCTCCTCACCGGACACCTGAAGATGACCTAGGCACGTCACTGTCTGTAAGATGCTTCTCCTTTTTGTCCTAAAGCTCTGCTTTCCCTGAGTTGCTTTTATATATCCCTGTAAAGCTGTTATTTCCAGCTGTGTGGGTCATGATCCCTGTGTAAAGGTGCAGACATTTGGGAGGGAGTGATAGGGAGGACTAAAGCTCATCAAAATCTGTCTTCTGCAGTGCAGGGGAAAAGAATTTCTTGTAGGATGCTCTCAGTTCATCCTAATCCTTGACCTCTGTTTAGTGTTGTGTGTTCAGTGTCTGCTGCATTGTTTTCCCCAGGCTTGGCAACGTGCCTGCATTGACATCATCTTGTATTTTGCAATAACAGATTAAAGAAAGCTGCATAGATGCCTCTGGCTCTGTTCAGTGATGGCTGACCTCTGAAGGAGTGAATTTTGGACAGTTTGTTTCATCAGACTTTCCACAATGAGCATTTTGACTGATGAAAGGGCATGGAACAGGCTTTGTCTGAAACCCTTTTAGTCCAAAATATTCAATGATGTTGTTTATATAATTGCAAGCTTTGCACTGACAGTTACTCCTGAAAAATGTGTGATACCAAGAAATGTGCTGTTTACCTTCCAAAATGTGCTCTGTGGCCTTGCAGTGTCCTTCACCACACCTAGAACAACCCTCACCCCTCCGTGAACGCTGAATTTCCTGTTTGTTCCTCCAGCTCTGCCCACGCTTAGTTTTTGATTCTATCAGAGGATTGGTTTAGAAAGATTGCAGCTGGGCACAGTTGAGAATTTATGAGGACATGAAGTGCAAATAGGATAAACTGGAAGCTCCTTTCTGAGGAAATTTGTGTTCTGCTGTGCATCTGGAATAGAGGATTAGCAAGGGGATGGTTTATCAGGGCAGGTTACAGGTGCTCAGTGGGCACAAATCAGTGTCTGTGCTCTAGGCTCTGATTGCTGTGAATGTATTTATGTGTGTGTTGATTGTATGTATACAAATGGTATTTAAATACAGAAATGCCATAATTAAAAATAAAACCACATGCTGGCTTTACTACATTTCTCCTTACTGGTTTCCTGTTTATTTTACTTCAGGAAATATTCCTTATGGAAGGGTTATTGTAATAAAAATTATATTCTTCAGTTGAAACCTGGATTTGGGGCTTTAAAGGTTTGTAAGGGAATTTTGCTGCTTTGGTTTGTTTATTTTTAGGTTTTTTTTTGTTGTTATTGCTGGCTCCGCTGCAGCTTCCAGGTCAGTGTTAGACAAATCACTGCACTTCATTGTTCTTCAGCTCCATATACTGGATTCTGCTGTGATTACAGCTTTAAAAGGGCCTTTAAGTGAAATAATCCTCTCTTGCTTTGCCAGTTTGATAATGTTTGGCTGGCTGGAACAAACAATACCTTATTCCATTGTCAGGGATGTTCTGGGATTTCACAGATGTTCTGGCATCATTCAGGCCCAGGTAGAGGAGCAGGGAGACTTTTAAGAAACATGAAGAGCTGCCTCAACCAAGTGTTGATTGACAGCAGCCCAAGCTCTGGTCACTGGATGCTTGTGCCAAATGAGATTTAAAGAAGAGGTGCTGGCAGGCCCACACACAAACCTCACTTAGTGAGACAAAGTAATTCAGGCTTCCCTGTTGTTTTTCTAAATACCTCTGCTAAGGAGAGTGTTCTGGACCAGCTTTCCCCAGTAGATACATTAAATGTTGGTAGTTACTGTTATCCCACAGGAAAAGCTTTTCTTCTGAGAGGCAATTCCTGGAGCAGCACTGACCACAGCCTTGGCTGGGTGCTGGAAATCAGGGAAGAGCCTTGAGCTGGGCAGCAGCTGCTCTGTGCTCTGCTTTGATAACCATCCCTGCCTTGCTGTGGTTTCCTTTCATTTTTCAATCTGATTTTTTATTTGGAGGCTGATCAGGTGATCTCTGAGTTCTGGATTAGCCCCAGAAAAGGCACTGTGGTGATGAATAGATGCCTGAAAGTGAAGTATTTTGGGTTTTTTAGTAAATTCACCCTCTGTAAATGCTCTGTAAATGAGACCATTGCTTTGGAAATAAATAAAGAAGAACATTAAAGTGGAGAGCCAGGCTAATTTATCCTCTGAACTGCTTTCTCAGCCCAGTATCCTCTGGAAACTGAGCTGTTTAGCTGAAAGCTGTCAGAAGTATTGTGACTATTAGGAAGTGCAGTGTAGCTATGGCCAAGTCAATGAGAAGTTTAATTTTAAATTATGTACAGTAATTCTGATATTTTCTTTGACTTTTTTTCTGTTCCAGGATGATCAACACAAAAGAAACTTTTCATTGGATGAAGATGACTTTGAAGCACGACTCAATAGTTGGAATCTTGGGGTAAAAGAAACTGAATACTTTACTTATTTATTAACTTGCAGTGGGAACTTCTCAGTAATGTAGTTTGCTTTCTGAGCTTAGCCAGCAAAACTTCATGTGGGAATCAGTCTTTTAGAAATGAATTGCTAAAGCTTGAAAAGGTTATTTATGAATGTATGAGAAGAAGACATTAAAATTTTAAGTAATAATAATCTTCACACGTTTAATATGGTTACTCATAAATCAGGCAAAATAACAGCTGCTGGTCAAAACCAAGAGTCTTACTCTTGGTTTATTCAGACTAATTCTTGATGACTGTAACATTATTTTTTATTTATGCTTGTATAAGTGAAAGAAGAGTTTGGCTTTCTGTGTTTATTTTTTTTAACTAATACAGAATTTGCAAGCCATTAATACAACTCAGGTTTTTTTTGGTCAGTGTGCCTCCTTTTGAAAGTGTTCAGGAGGCTTTTCTGTGTATTCACCTCTTTCTTTCCCTTTTAATAATTCAAATTTGTTACTCTTATAAGACTTTATTCCCTTGGTTGTATTTTCTGTAGCATTAGTCCACGATAGTTCTAAGGAGACAATGATGTACCTCTTCTCTGTAGCTGTATTTTAATGTATTTTTTCTATTGTGTTGTTTTGTCTTTTTTGTAACCCTTTCACTTGTACAACCAATTTCATTAGGATTAATATCCTTATAGCAATTCAGTTTTGTTAAGGTCACTTTGATTTTAACAGGGAGGTTTCTTCTTTCTTTTCTTCCTCATTTTGGCTTATTCTCACAGGTTGAAAGCTCACAGAGTTGCAGCCAAAGTTAGGAGTGATGAGAGCAAGTTTAACAAAATAGTTCAGCCTTTTTTTGGAAAAATAATCACATATTTTCATGTTGTCATTTTAATCAGCTGCCAAATGATCCTTGTTCTTCCTACACTATTGTCAGTCCAGAGGGATATGACAGCATTTAAAAATCTTGCCTATTACACTCCAGGTTATTCATGGATGGCCAAGTTCTCCTCAGTGCAGTCAGAAATGATAACAGAGAAATTAATGGTTTTCTGTCCTTCTTGGTGTTTCTCTTGTTTGTTCCAAGCTGAGGGTGGAGATGGGTGAAAGTGTCAGCATTGTACAGGTGCCTGAAACCAAGGTGCAATCACTTGCAGATTTTGGATATTTGAGCTGTATTTATCCATTGGATGATATGAGCAGAAAGCTGTAATGCCTTGAGCTTTTAAAGCTGCTTTAAGGGGGAAAACTTGCTCATGGCCATTTTACAAATTGCACCAACTGATGCTGACAAAGGATCTCTTTATATCCTGCATTTTTATATCAGTGTCAATCTGCCTGCCTGCTTATCTCTTATCTCTGTCATTTTATTTGTATTTTATTTCTTTTCCTAATTGAAATTCCAACTTGCAACCATGTTGTGCTGATAATGGCTGGTTATTAAACTGTGATGATCCTCTGCTGATACGGGAGCTCCCTTGGATAACAAATTGGCTACCGTGGCACATAAATCAGTTTTTCAAGTCTCCTCTCCAGGGATGGTAATTAAAGAAGTCGCTCATGAGAGACTTTGATTGCCTGATAAGACTTGTTGGGAGTTACCTGACAAAGGGGATTGGAGGTTGTAAAAGAGAGGTCTGTGAGGGCTTGTGCTGAGCAGTGTTTCCCTGCTGTGGATCACGGCCTCCAGTGGGTTCTCAAAGGGTCAGGAAGTTTTTAGTGGAGTGGCACACTTAAAGAAGATGTCATTGCTAAAAATAAAAAAAAAAAACCCCACTAAATGATCACAGCCCCTTGGAATCTGTAAGGTTTGAGTGTCAGATGTGGCTGCTGTTATTTGCAAGCATTTAAATTGCCATGGGAGCATCTTGCTGTCCCTTAATTGCTACTCCCAGCTGCAAACCGTTTGGGAAACTTAATTTAC
Source organism: Leptocoma aspasia (assembly GCA_013399835.1). NCBI lineage: Eukaryota > Metazoa > Chordata > Aves > Passeriformes > Nectariniidae > Leptocoma > Leptocoma aspasia. The sequence goes on from VXAX01007666.1 coordinate 243,383, forward strand.
AATGATCCCACTTCACATACAGAAGACCCTTGACCCAAAAAATACTTCAATAGTGGGGGAATATAGGAAAGGAGATACAGAATGGCTTTCACTTTGAGCTGCCTGGGCTGAAGAACAGTTGTCTTAAAAAGCTTTTCAAACTTTCCTTGGGTTTTTTTGGTTTTACAAGTCTTTATAGAAGGATTTTTTTTCAGTAAGAATCTGTGTAATTTTAGGAAGCTGTGAGTAGTTCAGGCAAGTTGATATGGACACCATGCTTTTATCCAGGAATCTGCAAACACCCAGCTAGGTACACACATTGGTGAGACAGCCCTGGTGTCTTCCAGCTGTGAGGTGCTGCTGAGCCTTCACTGCTCCTGCTTGGGCTTGTCTGGATTGAAATGACCAGTTATAAATGGTTAATTTATTTTTACTGTTATCTTTCAACCTCCTGCTTCTTTAATGTATTCTAAATTTCCTCTTCTTCAAAGCTCTTGTATTTTTAAGGTCACATTCTGGATGTGTTCTCAGTTTTTATGATATACCTACATCAGTGATTGAGGTTTTTTTTGATATTATTATTAAAAATACTCTGGAAAGTTTTGGGAAATGCTTTTATGATTTTTCTACTAAGCTGAGAGGTCAAAGCTTAACAGTCTTATCTGGAGGCTTCAGATATTTGTTCTAAATAATAACATTTTCTACAGGAGAAGTAAATCTGTTGTGTTACTTCGCTGATATTGTTACTTTTTGTGACTAATAAAAGAATTTTCCCCTTTTCCTTACAGCATTCCTGATTATCCCTATCAAACATTTTATGATTCAGGTTCTTTAGATTCTAATCAGGCATGAGTAAATGTTTGAAAAAAAAGTTGAGTTTTGATTGTGATAAATTTACTTTTCATGCATGGAATATTAATTTACACTCATTTTACATACATTATAAAATGTATTTTTCTTAGCCTGTATTGACTCTTATCTAAACTGATGTGGGGACTGTCCTTTAGCAGCTGTTCATGCACTGAAGCTGCATTTGCAATGTAGAAAAGCAGAAATCCTTTTGTGTGGCTGTTTGAAGGGAAAAGTTTCAGAACCAGAACTGAGACAAATAAATACCAGTAATCCTTGGTAATGTTGTTACTTTGAACTTTCTTTGTCATTCTTCAGCCATCTTGGAGTATAATAAAAATATCCTGGGCTAGGGGAATGAGAAGAACTTTAAGGTCCCTTCCAGCCCAGACTTTTCTGTGATTCTGTGGTCTTATTTCATCAACAGCTGTCAATAAATTTCTGCATATTGTTGCAGCTCTAGTGCACTTCATAACTGAAGGGAAGGTGACTATCTTCTGTTTATGTCTCAGAAATAATTAAATATTGTGAAAGATGTGAACTTTGTTGGATAATGGAATTTAACTGCCTTTTTTTTTTTCCTTTTCTTTTTTTCCTCTTTAGATGAGCTTTTTAGATTGTAGACAAACATGATTTTTGGATAAAAAAATTAAAGTGATGTAAAAGAACAGGAATGAATGAAACCCCTGCAGATTCTTACCTCACCTGTCTGTCTCTCACTCTCTCTTTCATGATGCCTGTGATGCAGTTTCATTTGTCACCAAATTATAGCTGGTTTTAGGGGTGACAAAGCATCTCTTTCAAACATCCCAGGAAATTCAGCACATCATTTTAGGCAGAAAGCACACAAAGAGATTGCACCCTGGGGAAACAGCAAAGGGCTTTTTAATCAGGGAGAAGATGATTTTTCATCACTGGAATTCAGCCAGGACAAGAATTAACTCTTTAGCTTTTACCAGAAGGGGGGTGCGACTGGCTGGACGCTCAGTCTTGCCCAGAAGAACTTGTCCTGGGAAATGTTATTGCCTAGTAAAGGTTTGAGAAGACAACGAAATTCCTTGGTTGGTGGCTGTGTTCTGTTCTCCCTCCTTGGAGAAAAGTGTTGAACACCGGGTTAAACGGATGGAGTGTTGGGAATTCCTGGGAGGCTGCAGCAGCAGTGGGTGCTGTGCCTGCTCTGTGTGCTTGGCTCATGTCTGCCTCTGTCTTTCCAGTCTAGTTAAGCTCAACCATTTCTGCACAAGCCATTTGATTATCTTTTGTTTGGTTTCTCAGTCTGGCTGCTTACTATAAACATACCTACTGTATATGTTGTGGCCTTGGAGGGCAGCAGTGCTGGAAAAACTTTCCCACAGTGAACTCCAAGTGGTGTAGCGACTTCAAAAAATAAACTCAACTTCCATGCTGACAAACAGTCTTCATGTGCTTTAATGTCCTTCCACTAAGACTGCAACAGCAGCATTAAAGTGAACTTCCCTACAAATTATGATGTTAGATAAGAATGTCCTTACTCAAATTTCCTGAAGCTACTCAGCAGTTATTTCTGTAGGGAGCATGCTGGCTGGCTGGGTTTGGTAGATTAAAGTAAGAATTTAGGGCAAGGTTCAGTTTAGTTGTTTACCATTTCAAAGTCTTAAGTGTTCTTAACTCTTTCATGTGTGTTTTTGCCGTCCTTGTTTTGAAAACAATCCTGTTTTGTCTTTGATGAAGCTTAGAGGGGAATGTGCAACGAGCCTGCAGATGCAAGCGTGGGGATTTTGTTCCCTGAATCTTCATATTTACAATATTCTGTGAGTGGACTGACACAGGCTGCAGTTGGGCATTGGTGGAGATAACCATCCCTGGATAAACATCTCCCAAAGAGTGGAAGGGGACTTTGGAGGGATAGTTTGGAACCACGACTTCAGTGTTGTCATCGTTGTGGTATTTACTGAGCAAAAGAGCAAAGTTTTGGTGGGAGTTTCTGGACTGGGATATAGTGCACAGATAGAAAGCCTGGACAATATTTTCAGCCTGAGGGATGGAATGTAATTGATGAGGATGAGACTTGTGAAAGTACTTAAAGCTCAAAACTGTGCTTTCCTGCACTGTCCTCGCTTTTGTGGGAAAGCATTTCAACTTTTGTCAGTGCTTCACTCATTACTTGCATTGATAGCTTTAAAATTGTATAACTCATAAATATTTAGTTATTACTTTATTTTACATAAAATTTATTACATAAATATTTAGTTATTACTAAAATTTACTTTAGGTGTTGTTAAAATAAATAGAAATTGAAAATACTGAAGTTACAAATTATGGCTAATTTGTCTGAAACGCAGTTTCGGAATTTTATTTTTATGTACGTTTCTGTAATATTTTTTTCAATAGAAGAAAAAATATATATTTTAATGGAGTAGACTGTTAGGTGATGGGGATTTCTTCATGGGGATCTCATCACCCAACACTTTCACAGCTCTGGTTTAGGAGAAGGAGAAGGTGACTATTGCACTCCTCACAAATTGAAACATGATTTCTTGTCAGACGGCCTAACAGAACAGGAGAATCCAAAATCTTTTCTACAAAGACATTCAAAATACCATTTCTGTTAAGAAGTGGTATTTACAAATTAGAGTTCAGTTCTAGTTCAAATAAAGATGTCTTTCATGATGACATTTATTTGGTTCATACTCTTAAAAAAGCATGTGATTTACTGCTCTTCTCATGGCAGTCCTTCAGTTTCATACATATGTATTTTGGCTTGTCTTTGACCTTTTGCTTATTATTTTTAAATTTGCATGTTTCTCATAAATACAGGCTTTTTTTTTTTCTTTTTTGGGGCATTCTTTATTGTGATATTCCCTCTTTAATGTGGTTTAATTTGGAGAACAAGAAGTTTTGCAGAAGACCAGCATGAAAAGAATGAATGTTGAGGCATTAAATGTTTACAGATCAGTTTAAGTGGATATAATCCACAACAAGTAACAAAGTGGGAACATTTAACTTCAAAGCACATATGGCTGCTGTTACAAAATCAAAAAATGCAGGACTTGGGCCCTACAAAGTATTAGAGACACATTTCCCTTCTTTCCCATAAACAAGTAGGATGTACCTTAGCTTTTCAGATTGGTTTTGAAGTGAAGGCTGCAAACAGCTGAATATTATGGGCAGATAAAGGATTTTAATTAATTGTAAATATTTACAACAATTTTTAGATTACTTTGGCTTAAGAAAGCCAAAGTAAAGAGTGATTCTGCATGGGAGACAGGGCTTTGGGAAATCATGAAGCCTTTGAAATGTGGCTTTGCAGCCTTCTCCAGAGTCCACCAGGGGTTGGTGAAGGCTCCCACTGCTCCCACTGATGCCAGACTGGAGAGTACCTTGAGCTTCTGGCAAACACCTTCAGCCCTGGGGAGGATCAGGAGTGTGGGCTGGATGGGGAAGTGGCCAAATTGAGGTGGGAATATACTCTAATATCCTGGAATATAACACCAGTAAAATGTCGGTAGAAAATCCTATTGCAGGTACAAATGTGTAGGACAAAGGAAATCGTCCAAAATTTTTCCAGTTTGGAATTTCTGTACCTTTTATTTCCCTCTCTCTTGATTTGCTTTTCCTTCCCTGACGCTGGATCTCCTGTGGTTGGTGCTCCAGGCTGATCCCACTCCTGTATTCCTCTCCTCACAATCTCTTCTGTGTCCAAAATTCCTCATTTTTGTGGCAGTGGGTGCATCCAGGGTTCCTTCATTCACTGCTGGCTGCCCATGGATTTAACTGCCAACACAGCATACTTTGTGTGAAAGGAAGTTTCGTGTAACTGTTTTAATCAACTCCCTGACAATAAATAGGTTATTGTTAAATTATTGTTTTCCTGATGCTTTCAGCTAATGAATTAAGATTTTCGATAATACCATTCATTGAAATTGAATGTATGTGTTAAATGTGAGTATCTGCAGTGACTCCTGGGTGAAATATGACAATTCAACACCACACAGAAATCCTACATCACCTTTTGGGACAGGAAATGAATAATACTGTATCAAATTGAAATTTCAGAGGGATTAAGCCTCTTTTCCACTGATAAATTCAATGCACAAATTTATTTCATAGTACTGCAGAAAGTGCAAGCATTTGATATATTTGCCATGCCTCGTAGATCAACCTAATCCTACAACATTTTTTTTTTAATGTGTATTGCTAGCTCATTCATATTCCAAATCTCACTGCCACATTTTACAAGATTATACCCTTGAAAGCTTTTTTGGGGCATTCTGCTTTCTCTGTGATGTGATGTTTGAGCCTCATCATCTGAGAAAATGAGAAAGATAGAGCTGTCTGATAGAGGAAGTGGGTGGGGAACAATGCTTTGTATCCAATTCTTAAAAATAGTGATTAAGAGAGCTGTTTTAATTATACAGCCACGTTAATGAATTATTTCCTTATGTTTTGTCTCCATAACTTACATGTGTGGCTATAGTTTCAACACACCCAACTGTAATTTTTCAAGAGCACTAGATTTTAAACAGTATAATCTGTAAATGTATTGTAGCTTTATACCGATTTCAATGAGAATTTAGGCAATAAAGTTGGAAATCTTTTGCATAAGCCTATGTACCCAGCTGCCAAATATTTTTATGATATGCATTGATGAAATTTTTATAGCCACAAGAGTTGAGAGGGGAAAAAAGTGCATTTTTTTGTCCATTTACATTATCAAAATTGCTGAGTAGATTTCCAGCCAAATGATATCTTAGGAATATTTCCTATTTCTTTTTTTTTTCCTATTTCTAACATTTAAGGCGTGTTGAAATCTCATCTGTGGTTCTTTGGGTGATGCAGTTCGTGTGCTAAGTATAGTTTAGTTATGATGTCTTGGACTAAATCAGACATTGTTGCCCTGCTGATTTTTCTCTGCTTTGTTTTTCAGTTAGAAAACCCCAGATACCTGCGAGAAAAACGCGTGCCAGTTTCTCTGGTAGGTATTTATATTCCCTTGGTATTTCAGAAGGGCAAAGAAACCTTTTATGTTATTTTTAACTGCTGGTCGGGATTGATTGTATTTGGATTTACTGTTTTTGACTTCATTGGTTGTTTTGAACTTTTTCTTCAATAGATGACACCTAAAATTGGCCTTGGGCAGAGCAGCCCCTCTCAGCACCACAAGGCGCTGTTCCAAACGCCGGAGAAGGAGGTAGGATGCTTTTATGGCATTTTCCTTGGAAATTGGGCATTAACAAGGAAGTTATTGTAGCAGAAAATCTCATGGAAGAGAAATTTGCTGAAGTGACAGGGCTTGTCATTAAATACTTCATGGATTTACCAATTATTTAGGGAGTAAAAAAGACTTTCTGAACACGTTTGCCAGTCCTTTGAAAGAATTTTTAGTGGAGAGAAGTTTGAATTCTAGGAATTTTCCAAATTACCTTTTAATAGAGGCAGTGAAACCTTTGAATTAGTGAGGACTTTTGTTTGCTTTCTATATACCTTTGAAAATTAGCAGATTTTGACCTTATTTCTGATAGGATCTACATTATTTCTGTATTTGCTTCATTGAGCTCCAATCCTCTTTTGGTCATATGGGATTTTATTTTACTTCTTTGTAACATTGTGAATTCCTGAGATTACTGTCCAAGCTTGGCTGTCTAATTCTCTCACACCATGGTTTTTTGCTTTGAATATGTGTGAAAGTAGAGCTTTGTGGTCATTTTCACCTTTTCCATGCTTTAAGGAAGTTGACCGCCTGAGATATTTTGTCACAAGCTGCTCATTTTATTTAACACATTTCTTTTTTTGAAAGACAGTGAATTAATGGGCAGAAAAGGAAACTCAAGGTGCATTAGGAAAACGATTAATAGAACCCCAAACCCAACCAACCAATCTTAAAAAAAACCAACAAAAAACCAAATCCAGCACTCTGCTCTGTTTGTCTTTAAAATTTCTGATTTCAGCCATATGCTCTTGGAAAATTGAGACATATGTACCTAGTTCCCTACTGCCCAGAAGGACCTAAACCCACAAAGTACCCCAAATATGTCTGAGCTGGGGAGGAAAGGGCATCATCAGCAAAGCCAGAAAATATTCTTCCATTTCCTTGATGTCTTGTAAGGACACATGGATTGGAGCTGTCCTAAAGTTACTTTCATGACAATTCAGAAACCACCTTTAGCAGAGATAGGAGGCTAAAATTGGTTGGCAGATCCTCCAGTTGTTAATAAAAGAAGGTGTATGAAATGTTTTCTGGTGCTACCTGGCTGCCTCACTCGATGCTCAAACAAGCAGCTGCACAATCCAGGTGCCTTTCACTTTCTCTGCTCTGCTGCTGACTGTTCTTTTGTATTGACAGCGTTCAAGCCACCAGTGCCTCAGGATGGGGCAAGGTTTCATAAGATGTGAAAATAGCCCAAGAAATAAATAAATTGAAAGCACAATGTTGTCATTTAAACAATATTTTCAAATTAAATAAACAGGAATGCATGCCAAGGAGCTACATAAAATACCCAGTTAATACTTTGCTAGTTCAGTGGAAAAATTCTCTAAGCCACACAGTAAAAAATCCAGAACTTTTTGCTAATGGTGCTCGACTGTGGGCTGGTTTGAACTGGAAAGGTTACAGACAGTGTTTCACAATCACCATGTGTGTGCTATTAACGAGAAAACTTAAATGTGTTTTCATCTTACTTTGTTTGTGAAGCTCAATTAGGAATAAAGTCCTTTTCATTTATAGAATGTGAATGTATTAACAGAGAAATGGTGCTGTACAAAAGGGTCCGGGGGAACCATTAACTGTTTTCAACCTCTTTGTAGTACAAGGGGAGAACATAAAATAGGATAACTGTGGGGTTTTTTGCTTTTAACCTTTAGACCTCTGTTCATAAAGCATTCCTGCACCTGTTTAGAGTCTGTAATGCTGAACACATGGCCATGAGCAGTGATAACCACATCACAGCCCTGCGAGAACGCCGATGTCATCAGGCAGAGGCTTTTAGTCATCTCTTCCCCAAATACTTGTGACATGGATTAAACCATTTGGGAAATGGTCATTACTGAAAAATCATGGCTTTAAACAAGGGAGATGCAACCCAACAGGAATAAATCCACGTTCAGCAGGACAGCAAAGCACGACAGATGGGGTGATTGGCCTGTCTGGATAAAAAGGGAAAATGTCCCTTTGAACTTCACCTCTGGCCATCCTGTGTCACCCAGAGCTGCACGGGGCAGAGCGGGGGGAAAGGAAAAGTCTGATTTGGGATTTTTCAGAAAAACAGATTCAGTACCATTGNATTATTTATTTTTATTTATTTATTTTATTTTTATTTTTGGGAATCCAGTGATAAAGCCTTTGGACACTGGAGCCACTGGTGCTTTCCAGCCTCCTGTGAGCTAAAGCAGCCCAGACTAAATGGTGGTGCAGCTGGGGGAAGGAGGAATTGGGAAGGCAGCAGCTGGGTTTTCAGGAGGACACCTGTGGGACAGNTTCATTGAGCTCCAATCCTCTTTTGGTCATATGGGATTTTATTTTACTTCTTTGTAACATTGTGAATTCCTGAGATTACTGTCCAAGCTTGGCTGTCTAATTCTCTCACACCATGGTTTTTTGCTTTGAATATGTGTGAAAGTAGAGCTTTGTGGTCATTTTCACCTTTTCCATGCTTTAAGGAAGTTGACCGCCTGAGATATTTTGTCACAAGCTGCTCATTTTATTTAACACATTTCTTTTTTTGAAAGACAGTGAATTAATGGGCAGAAAAGGAAACTCAAGGTGCATTAGGAAAACGATTAATAGAACCCCAAACCCAACCAACCAATCTTAAAAAAAACCAACAAAAAACCAAATCCAGCACTCTGCTCTGTTTGTCTTTAAAATTTCTGATTTCAGCCATATGCTCTTGGAAAATTGAGACATATGTACCTAGTTCCCTACTGCCCAGAAGGACCTAAACCCACAAAGTACCCCAAATATGTCTGAGCTGGGGAGGAAAGGGCATCATCAGCAAAGCCAGAAAATATTCTTCCATTTCCTTGATGTCTTGTAAGGACACATGGATTGGAGCTGTCCTAAAGTTACTTTCATGACGATTCAGAAACCACCTTTAGCAGAGATAGGAGGCTAAAATTGGTTGGCAGATCCTCCAGTTGTTAATAAAAGAAGGTGTATGAAATGTTTTCTGGTGCTACCTGGCTGCCTCACTCGATGCTCAAACAAGCAGCTGCACAATCCAGGTGCCTTTCACTTTCTCTGCTCTGCTGCTGACTGTTCTTTTGTATTGACAGCGTTCAAGCCACCAGTGCCTCAGGATGGGGCAAGGTTTCATAAGATGTGAAAATAGCCCAAGAAATAAATAAATTGAAAGCACAATGTTGTCATTTAAACAATATTTTCAAATTAAATAAACAGGAATGCATGCCAAGGAGCTACATAAAATACCCAGTTAATACTTTGCTAGTTCAGTGGAAAAATTCTCTAAGCCACACAGTAAAAAATCCAGAACTTTTTGCTAATGGTGCTCGACTGTGGGCTGGTTTGAACTGGAAAGGTTACAGACAGTGTTTCACAATCACCATGTGTGTGCTATTAACGAGAAAACTTAAATGTGTTTTCATCTTACTTTGTTTGTGAAGCTCAATTAGGAATAAAGTCCTTTTCATTTATAGAATGTGAATGTATTAACAGAGAAATGGTGCTGTACAAAAGGGTCCGGGGGAACCATTAACTGTTTTCAACCTCTTTGTAGTACAAGGGGAGAACATAAAATAGGATAACTGTGGGGTTTTTTGCTTTTAACCTTTAGACCTCTGTTCATAAAGCATTCCTGCACCTGTTTAGAGTCTGTAATGCTGAACACATGGCCATGAGCAGTGATAACCACATCACAGCCCTGCGAGAGCGCCGATGTCATCAGGCAGAGGCTTTTAGTCATCTCTTCCCCAAATACTTGTGACATGGATTAAACCATTTGGGAAATGGTCATTACTGAAAAATCATGGCTTTAAACAAGGGAGATGCAACCCAACAGGAATAAATCCACGTTCAGCAGGACAGCAAAGCACAACAGATGGGGTGATTGGCCTGTCTGGATAAAAAGGGAAAATGTCCCTTTGAACTTCACCTCTGGCCATCCTGTGTCACCCAGAGCTGCACGGGGCAGAGCGGGGGGAAAGGAAAAGTCTGATTTGGGATTTTTCAGAAAAACAGATTCAGTACCATTGCTAAGATACAGTTTTGGAATTCTTATGGAATGAGAAGATAAAATCAGCTATGTTAATAAACTGATTTCTTTTAGCCTTTCTCAAACAACTAGTTTATCTGATATATCACTTCAAGACATTTTGGTGTTTCTTTAAAGTAGTTCTCTTTCTTAATTTTTCGTTTTGTCAGTCTTATATATTCTTGCATTTTTACTCAATTTCCTTCTGTTTTATTATTTTGTAAGCAAAGATATTTATTTATCTTATCTCAACAAAGAAAACCTCAACAAATCAGAGGCATACTGAAAATAATTTTCACTTTTCAGTTGAAGGTTATACCTGGAGTAAATTTGTACTGAGTTGTATACCAGCTCTTTGTTTATAATTTTTCAGACAAACTGGCAAGCTCAGTGCTTTATGCAATGAATTGTGAAGCTTCATCTGTCTGGGTTAACTGAGAACATTGAGTGTTTCCAATGTTTTTGTTGACTTTATCACTGTGTTCCTGTCACTCTTCTGTTTTATTTTTATTTTTATTTATATATATTTATATATTATATGTATTTATATATTTTTATATATTTATATATTATTTTTATATATTATATATTATTTATTTTTATTTATTTATT
>VXAX01007666.1:254122-303972 GCA_013399835.1 Leptocoma aspasia
ACAGCCTCCACCAGTTTGTCATGTGGGGTGGGGAGTGAGGAAGATGGACAGCAGCAGAGAAAAAGGAGAGATGAGCTAGGTGCTGTAAGATAACAGAGAACACAGAGAATGGGAAAAAGACCTTTGTGTTGTTTTTTTTTTTTTTTTTTCCTGAAAATGCATCTTTATGGATCGAGGACCAGAAGTAGAATGGAAAACAAAGAGTGTTTTATGGGTTTATGATTCAAGAAGTCTTATCTTTAGGATGCAGCCTTTTTAAAAAGCTATTTAGTACCTTCATCTTTGTAATCTTTATTTCTGTTTTTCTCCTTTTATTTCGGGAATGAGCACTCCCTTTTACTGCGTGACACAAATTTTGTTTATAAAGATCATCAAGCCATTTATATGGTTTTACTGCACCAGAAGTGTTGGGATCCAGTGATATATTTACATGAAGATAAAATCTGCAGTGCTGATACAGTTAAGTCGTGGTCTGGCTAAAAGGGCTCTGGATTGAAGGTGTTGAAAGCAGCAGATTTACTGTGCTTCTCACTTATCTGGCAGGAGATTATAACTTGAAACAGAGCAAATTGCATGAGGGCTGTGATATGGATTTCCCCCAAGAGAGATCATACGGAGAATGTAAGGGAAAGAATGCAGGCAGGAAAGAAAGTTGTAAAACTGAGGAGGGAGAGTGAATAACACTGGCTGGTGTTAGCATGGAAAAGAGAAGGGAAAGAACATTTGAAGATAAGAGTCCCTGCAATTAGGAGATGGTGATCAGTAGGCATTTTCCTGCTGGGTTTGATTTCTTCCTCTTAATTGCCCTGTTCTATAGTGAAGTACTGAAATATATGAAATTCATGCCAAATACAAGCAGTAAATAAATCCAATTTGGAGACAGTATCCTAAAACAAGGACTCCTGTAATTAAACCACTGTAAAATTAACATTATTGTGCCTTTAGCTACATCATGGATTTTATATTTTTCCTCATTGAAAAGAAGTATTTTTGTTCATATCTTCCAAGGATGGTAAAAAAATATATCAGTATTGTTCTCTCGTGTCATATACTGAATTTAAAGTGTGTGCTCATGTCTGTGTGTGTCTCTAGAGTTTAAATCTTGGTGGATGGATATATAAACATCTGTGTACGGAATCAGGAGAGCTGGATACAGCTCAAGGAACCTCCTTAGATGTGCTGGGGCTGTTTGTGCTTTTTTAATAACAGGAGGAGAGTGGTTTTGATGAACTTTCTGAAAGCACTTGAGTGGGCACAAAACCTGAGTCTTACAATAACTGGAACTTCGTGTGTCGGAATTTTTTTTCTTATTATCCCTCTGTTCTTCCCTTTCTCTTCCTTTGCTGTTCCTCTTCTCTTGTCATCCTGTTTACTGGGGACTGTCCAAGCCATACTTCTGCTCATAAATGTTACGCTGATTTCCAAGGGTAAAGATTGTTAAGGTTTTTAATTCTGGTTTTTAATTCTTGTTAAAATGTAAGAACATGTGTTGCTTACTGTTCACACGAGTGTGGCCCATATGAGGGGGCAAGAAAAGGCAGATATGACATAATTATGGCTTTCATCGTGATTTTCACTTTTCTGTAACTTTTTTTCTTATGACAACTTGCTTCTGAAAACACAGTTTTATTTCCCCTTGAAAATGTTCCAGGCAGTGACAGCAACTATTTTCTGGTTCATTTGAATTTTCTCCTTTTCTCCACAACCCCTGTGTCTGTTTTGAATGCAGGGTGTGATTTATATGGAGAATCCAGTTGTAAACGGATTCTCACCACTGAGAAATCTTCCTGAGTAGGAATCTGTTCATTCATATTTAAAATCACAGCAATCTTGACTGCTGCTAACATAATTCCTGGCTGATTAATGTCCTGCTCCCAAAAACATGTGCAAGTTGTCCGTTGTGTTCCTTGTGAGGAACTCACATCCTGCCTTGCTTTGATAACTCTTCACAACGTAATGTAATAAACCCCAAACATTATTTTATTGCTAGACTGGTGTGAGACACACAGTGGATGTCAAGATGAGACATGTTTTCCTAAACTGGCTGCTGATTTATAATTCCTGATACCAGTCAGGCTGCTTGTGGAGATCTAGATGTACATGTACAGTTATTTATTTAATTTTTTTTGCAATAGTTTGTGAACTATGTCTTTAATTATTGCACATATGGGCTGGAGACATTGAGAAAGATCAAAGGGGTAGGTTAGCAATTCAAACCAGTGTTTTAACCAGTAGAATGTCCAGATGGTTGCCAAGCAGCTGGGAATTAATCTTTTGCTGCATGATTAATCTCTACCTCAAAGTGTCTCTCTCTTTAAAAAAAAAAAAGAGGAAGAAAGTTTGATTTTTTAAATGTATAGATTCTGATTTTTAAGGGAGAAAAGACATTGACTAGAAAAAGTAGGTGCTGTACATTGTTATTTCTACATGTTGCACTGGTGAAAAGAAGGTGGGAGTGCAGTTTTAGTGGCTGTTTTGGGAGATCTTGAAATGAGTATAAAAAGTTCAGTGGCTGCTAAAATGCAGCATAAAAAAGAGAGGAATAACCCTGGGGAGAATAAGTCAGTGTTGGTGACTCAGTGTATTCAGGCTCATTCACTGTCTGGGCACTGTGCAGAATTGCAAGAAGTTCTCAAGTGGCACCTTGTGTTGTATTTCACTAAACCCCTTGGGAATCTGTGTGATTGCTGCATGCTCACAGATTCAGCTGGGTTCAGCTCTCGGTGCTGGCCACTGAAGATACAGCTTGCTGCCTTTTTGAGCTGTCTTTCATGAAATTGCATTTAATGCTGCTGTGGCTAAGCTTTCTGAATTTCCAAACACACACTGAACTGTTTTTGGTCCTTGCTGATGTCAGTGTCTCCCACTGGTGGCAGACACTTGTTCCATGTGGAAGTGGGACCCTGCAAATAAAGCTGTTAAATAACACGATGTGTTGTAGTGCTAATATCCATGTTATGTTCACTGGCCAGAGAAAACATCCTTGAGAGCACAAATACCATTTCCAGTTATTACAGTTGTTGGGATACAGAGCTGGGTGCATTTCTCCTTCTCTCTTCTCCTTCTTCCCGCCACCCCCAGCATGGAAATCCATGAAAAATACATTGTTCTCTCTTGAAAGAGCCTAATGACATTTACATATGAATAAGAACGATTGTTCATTCAATTATTTTTCCATATCAAGCAAATGTGTATTAATTTCAGTGTCATTTAAAAAGTCAGATTTTTCTTGATGGGGGAAGCTGGTAAGATTTGATTTAGCACAAAACCTTTAATTTTTAGTGGCTGTAAGAATGGGGCAATGTCATATTAGTTCTTTTGTTAAGTGAATATCTAGTTTCCCATTAAAGAGTAATGTGTAAAATTGCAACTGGAAATAGCAATTGTATTGCTTTTAAAGAGTAAAGATACAAAGAAGGGTAGATATGTGGTGGGAATTATAAATGTTTGTTAGGTCAAATAATCCAGTCCAGATCATGAACATGGATTTTGTGGAGGGACCTTTGAATCTGGGCAAAATGCCATGTTTATAAAGGGGCTTTTTACATTCTAATTTCTGGCTGTTCCACTTGTTTAATGCTGTTTTTATTTCAGTCCATCTCTGGTTTCCTGAGCTCTTTGCAACAGAGACTTTCCAAGACATTTATTTCACCTTAGTCATTGCATTGGATAAAAACATTGATGACATTCAATGCTGTAATTGGAGTGGTTAATGATGTATTGTTTCAAAATGTAGTTGTAAGTTTGATTATTTTCTGAAATGGGAAGCGAACAGTATTTTTTCCACATCCTCTAAACTGAGTGCAAATTTTTCAGCTATTCCATTTGAAAATGGAAGATTAGTTCCAATATGATTAAAATTTACATTTACTGTAAAAACTTCTCTTCAAATATATTGTTACAAAATACAAATTTTTTCCTGTTTTTCCACACCAGTGATTTTCTTTTAAATACTCTGAGTCTTTTTTGTAAAATATGGAAAGTGTTAATATACCTCAAAGCTAATATTAAAATTTTTTGAGGGTACAGTGTGATACAGAAATGACACAATGAGATCAGACAGCTTGTTAATGATGAAGTGAAATTCACTGTTCCAAATTACCTTAGGCTGAAGTCAGTGTATATTTATAATAAATCTTGACTGTTTTGCAAGTCCAGTCTCTTCTGTCTTGGCCTTCCTGTATGGTTTAAAACACTGTATAAATTATCAATATTTATTATTTTAACCCTGCATGTGAAAATTGAGTAAGCACAATTCAGTAGAAAGTTGGAGTTGTTTGTTGATATTTTTTAAGAAACCTTTTTCTTCTGTGGAAATATCAAAGCTTTGTGTGCTGTGCACTGATTCCTTTTAGCAGCTGCAGAACACCAATACAAATAACTTTTGTCGTGTACTGTAAGATATACAAGTCATTGTTCTGCATTGTTAGTTCTTACTTTGAAGTTCTCATTTATTGTTTACATCCTTCTCCCCCTTCTTCGCTTCCTCCCTCCCCCATATATTCATAGGCTTGGAAAAAAAAAAAAAAAAAACCTGGCAAGCAACAAGTTCTGTTTTGTCAAATAGCCAGAAAGCCCAATCTGATGGATGTTAAAGCTCCGAGATGTCCCCCCTGGCCTGAGGTTGAGCCCTGGAATGAAGACAAGTGGGCAGGAGTTCAGTGATTCATATTGCTAACCCACTTACTGATTGGCTTTTAAAAGCAGGTATTTCAATATTTCGACAAATCTCTGGAAATGGGGACAAGATGAGTGTTTGTGCTCTGTCATGAATAAAGGAGAGCTCACTTCCACCCCGAGGTTTGTGACAGCTGCAGATTAGACCGTGTCAGTTCAAGGCTGACACTTATTAAATGTCCCTAGCACCTGAGCTGTGCTATGGGATCAGACAGCGATACCCCAAAACCCCACTTTCAGGTAACTGTTTGCTGGTTTTGGTGGTGTTTTGTTTTTTTAAATGAGGAAGAAAGTGTGACTAGGCACATAAAAGCAGCTCTGTTGCTACCACCCTTCATGGCTTTAAATAACAGGGACAGCACAGATGTTTGACATCAGTATTGTTTACATGGCCTTAGGGTTTAATTGCCTCATTCTCTTTGTGAGGAGGATAAACAATGACAGAAATCCAAAGGAATGATGTTCAGCCAACAGCAATGGCTGCGTTTCATACATAGTTGCAAACTTCCCAACTATAGCTAAATATCTACACTTTTTTTTTTCCTTGTCTGAATGGTAACATGCCATAAATTTCATATTCTCTGCTGCCTCTTAACTGGTGATAAAAGATGATAAAACCAACGAGCACAAGCGCCGTAAATGGCGTTTAACAAAGTGAATGACTTAGAAAAGTTGGTTTTATCTGGTTTTTCCAAAACTTGTGAAGCTCTTTGGTACTGCTGTAGGCTATTTTGTTTCTTAATGTGTGTTTAATAAATAAAGTCACGCTGAAGTGCAGAGGGCAGTGCATGGAAGAGCAGCACATGCAGTTACCTAGAGCTGTTCCACAGGAAATTGGGACAGGCTGAGATTTGACATTTGGGATCTGCCGACAGGCTCCACCTCGGTTTGGTGTGGTTTTAATTTGAAAGACATTCCTTGATTGAAATTAGTATTTAATGATGTGCTTCAGCTTTCAAATGGAAGGGGAGGCTTTTCACTCCCAGCTGGGGAGAGCTGAGCCCTTTTGCTTCCACCCCAGCCTTCATGAGATCACTGCATAAACGTGTTTTACGTGACTCAATTTTTTATCGACGTATGCGGTGAGGTTGGGAGTCTGCCTCAGAGAGAGGGTGGGTCCAAAAGCAGATTTGGAAATGAAACCAGTCCTCCAGGCTTTGCCATAGGATGCTCTAGTGTTGTCCTCATGTTTTCTGGCTTCTCCAGCAGTTTTCCGCTCAAGAAATTGAGTGTTGGATTTTTGAACCAATATATCATTGTTTTTACAGCAAATGCTCAAATTAACACTTCCAGAAGTTGTGATGAAGATACGTGTGGGGTTGGAACTATGGGCCACTACAAAATTTAAATGCTGTTGGAGGTTTTTAAATTTTATTTTTTTTTACCAGTTACTCAGTACAAATACAGCTTTCCTCTCAACACGAGCTGAAAAACTTCATGGGCACATCAACTATTGAATTGCAGACACTTTAATATGGGACTTCTCACATTTCTGTATATGTAGAGATAAAATTAGGAAAGTTGTGGATGAAGCACATGGGGCAGAAAAGTGCCTGGGGTGCTGAAACTTCATTAAGTTTATAGAAGTTGAGGACCTTGAGTACTTTTCAAGGTGTCCCCTTTTTAGCCCTCACCTGATGAGGAGTTGGTCTTTGTGATTTTTCACTTATTTTTTTATTATTTTATTTCTAATATTCAGAGGAAAAGCAACCTACTTTGTTATTACAGCAGTTGCATTCATTAAGGGCTGATTCCTGTATCTTGGACACGTTTTTCCAGTTGTTTGGCTGCAATTAGCTCTCCTTTTTGGAAAGCAGTCCCAGAACTGTGACGTTTTGAGATGGCTGTTCTGGTGGAAGGGGTGTAATGAATTAATGACTTAAAATTGATGGGAACTGGTACAAGTGCAAGGGTGGTGCTAAGGGGAAGATTAATGAGAAGTGGGAACCAGCTTCAAGTACAGGGAGTTCTGTTGTCAGCCTAGGGGAAAACATCCTGTGGCTGAGTACAATCACCAGCAGTTGAAAACATCTATGTCCCTCTTTAATCTGAGTGAAATTCTCAATTTTGATTTATTTTTGTATTATTTCAGTGTAAAAATAATAAAACCTAGACCAGCTCTTGGCTGGTACAAACCACCAAGGATTCATTTCCATCAGCCAAGACATTCTGATGTTATTAATGAGTTTTAAATGTAATTTTTGTGGATTTAGCTGTGTGAGGGCAGTAGCTGTACCTCAGTCATTCATAAGCTTTCAATGTATTTCAAGTAGATTGGAGTCTCTTTCATATTTAGTTCCTGGTATTTGTGTTTTTACAAGACCTTCATATTTATTTATGGCATGTTCACAAGCTGTCTATCTGGAAGTGGATTACTGTGCTCTTTTTATTAAATCAACACTTATTCATCACCTGGTACTAAGATTTTCCTCTGTAATGTCACTTTGTTGCAGCGATATATGCATATATTTCTTTTCATATATACATATGCGTAGATTTCGTAGATAGAAGATGCATTTTTATCATGATGCTTATTTTGGGATGATAAAAGAGTTGGCTGACAGCTGAGAATATGATTTATTTTCTTTGGATTAATTGTCAACCTAATTTTTTTTCCCTCCTCCATTAATTTGCATAAGACTTACGTGCAAACAGTTGGGAGATGGATTTCTTTATTTGTAGTGTAATAAGTGGTTGTTGGGTATCAGTTGATGAGTTCAGAAAATGAAACAATTTTCTGCTCTTCCTTCTCTTTTCTCTTCTTGAGGAGCCTTCTATGTTTCCTGCACAGCATTTTTGAGTTGAGTTGGATTTTTGTAGCTCACGTTTTCAAGTCACAATTATGTTGTGATGTTTTCAAGTCCCAATAAACCTGTAGGACAAATGAGTCATATAAAAAATTAATAATTTGTACTGTGTTTAGTGTTGATCTGTGTGAGATAAAGACTCATGCTTGAATGGCAACTTCTGATTAGTCAAGGGTATGGAAAATAAAGGCAGAATGAATAATGCTGTCAATTCCTTTGGAGTTTGTGAGTTGGGATATTACAAATCAGGTTCTGAGTTGAGCTAAATAAAAACGTGGGAGCTGGAAGTGGCTGGCTGGTGATGGGAGCGCAGTGTCCAGCCTCAAGGTGGGAGGACCTCAGCACCTTTCAGAACACCCAAAAGTCAAACACAACGTTTTCTGTTTTCTGTTTTTCTGTTTTCTGTTGGCCAAAGACCACTTAGAACCATCTCCTGGAGGGGGTTTGGTCCTCCCTTTCTAAAGTGAGGGGGATCTGGGCCTGTCTTCTGCAAAAGCTTTTCAGTCCACTTTGCCTTCCGAACAGGGGCTGTTAATAAATGTAGGAGTGGAACAGCCTGAGTCTGAGCTCAAGGTGTCACTTTTGGTTTCTAGAAAAGCCTGGGAAACATGAAATTCCTCTCATAGCTGTCCTGAAGGCAGCCTTTAACGGCATACTGAAAACATGCAAGAGATCCAAAAATACTTGAAAGATGGAAACTTAGACTCTGAGTAAGAATTGGCAATGTATTTTCGTGTTGGAGGGGTTCAAGTACAGCTTTGAACAAACACAGGCAGAACAGGAAATGTATTTCAGTGATCCAATCCTTAATCCCATCATAAGTCACCTTTAAAAGGAAATGTGTTTATAATGTGAACTCCATGAATAACAGAAAGCAAACAAAAACAAACGTGCATCTGGGCTAAAGGACATTCTTTGTGTAAATGTAACACCTGCCTGAAGAAATGAAAATGAGTTTACCAAGCTTGGTATATTAACAGAAATATTAAAGTTTTATTCCTAAGTGTTTATTTAAATTAAGGATGATAACTTGTTCTGGGCAGTAGCGGTTGTGTTTATTGCCAACCAAAACATCCTACAAATCCATTTTTCTGAAGAAATGTTGTAGGATGACATCTTTGGTAACAATTGTATTGAATAAATATGAAAATATTAAGAAACTGAACATAGATTTTTTCATAAGATTTCTTTGTTGGTGACGTCCCATTGCCTTCTGAAAGACAAAAATGAATAATTAAAAAGTTATGAAAAGGTCATTGGTGTAATTTAATCTTTATTTAAATTATGTATCTATTCTGTTTTGCTTTTAAAGCTGGAAATGAAAATGAAAATAGCAGAAGGTAAATTTCATGAAGAAAAACTGAAATTACAACAGAAGCACGATGCTGATGTTCAAAAGGTAAGAAGTGTTTGTATTTTTTTCCAAAAGCAGTGTATTAAACAATAATAGAGACTATGATTATCATAAATATTTATCAGTTGTTCTTTAACTTCTTCACAATTGCAATTAATGTTCAGTGGAAGTCAAATTGTAGGTAACAGTTGGCATAAACTGAGAGGAATGCAGAATATTTTATGGTAACATATACTTAGGAAGGAGAAAATACTTGCAGAAAGGAGATGAAAATACAAGGCAATTTGTTTGTTAGAACAAGACAACCTATTTTATCAGCATAACAACTTCTGTGGGAAATCATAAACTCGTGATTCTTCTGTTAGAGAGAGAACATTTGTGTTAGGGAAGAATGAACAAAAATAATTTTCCATGGACAAAATACAAAATATAACAGTGGAAAACCCACAGATATATCATATGTGTTCAGGCTCATCCAGCAGCAGGGCTTGCTGTCCTGTCTCTGTTTTGACACTGTCTTAGAGCAGAGGCAGATCAGCAAACACCCCTTTATTTCTGTTACTGCATTTTTAGAGTTTATGCACTCTGAATTCCTGCAGCACGAGCATGGCACCGACTCTCTGGGTTACACTGGGTGTGTCTTTACTGTGTCACATAGCAGCACTCCTGGGAGGATTGTACCCACCCCAGACCATGCTGGTACTGTTAATCCCAGGTTTTAAAGGTGGGGAGAAGTGCTGGGAGGTGCCAGGTGCCCCTGGCAGGGCTCTGGTCCCGGGCATGGAGCGGGAATCCCGATCCCCGCGGTGCCGATCCCGCTGGAAGCTCGGCATCACTCAGTGCTCTGCTTTGTTTCCTAAAGACTGACTCACAGGCTTGGAGGAAGTCGGTTGACACAACTCTGTGACACATCAAAGCCTCCTGAGAGGATGTTAATATTTGGTCAGGTGCATATTTGGCTCATCTGTTCTCAAGGCCTTGGAGCAGAAGCAGTGAGCAAAGCTGAGGCTCTAAAGGAAACAGCTTTGTGAGAATAAGAAATAGTTTAAATGCTTTCTCATCCCTTGAGTTGTCATCCCTTCCTAATTGATGTTAGAATTCCATCTTTTGAAGTTGTTTAATAACGTTGGATATTTTAGAAAAGGTTAAATAGTGTCGTATTAATCTTTAAAGACACAAAACGTTTATTGCAGATGGAGCAATATTGTTTTAAGATGAAAGCTTCTGTTTGATAAGAGATTTGGGGCACTGTTATAAAATTTCTGTGACTTTAATCTTTATCTTAAACACAAAGTTTAAATTAAAATACTATCTCAAAGTGTGCAAATATTCAAGCTTTTTTATTTCCAAACTCAGCCTGTACAGAAATGTGGGT
Organism: Leptocoma aspasia; assembly: GCA_013399835.1. NCBI lineage: Eukaryota > Metazoa > Chordata > Aves > Passeriformes > Nectariniidae > Leptocoma > Leptocoma aspasia. Next base: position 264,336 of record VXAX01007666.1, read on the forward strand.
GTAGTTACCCTCATATACTTGCTCTGTTCCAGTCCATTGTTCCTTAGGATCCATGTGAGGAATTTCAATTGGTGAAGCACAAAAGACTGTAATGAAGTTTGCCAACTCATTTAAATATTTCTTCAATCTGATGAGAATTTTAGATGCTTTTAAATACTATTAGGCAACATAAGTATGAAAATCTTTTCTATTTGCAACAGTAGCACCAGGAGACTTCCAAACTCAACAAAAGCAGCACTGGGTTTGCCCAGGTTTAAAAGAAAACAAAAAAAACCTCACCTTAAAACATAAAACTCCTTTTTTAATCTGCTTTTTCTTACATTTGTCTAAACGAGTCCTTTGTTTATGGCTTGGCAGTTGTAGCTGGAAAAATGATTTAGGTTCAATCACTTAGTCCTGCATGACCTGAGCACTTGTTGCAGACCAGAGTGTATCTTGTGCACTGGTTGTAATTTGGAATGTTTTGGACTTATGTTAAAATATTGCGAATTTTCTCTGCAGATTTTGGATAGGAAGAATCATGAAATAGATGTGCTGAAGTCCACCTACATGAAGAAACAAAAAGAATCTGAGGAGACGATAAGAAAACTGGAGAAAAAAGGTGATTTTTAGCCTCATGGTTGTCTTCTGTGTAGTGGTATTGTACTGCATTCTCTTGTGGCTGTGGGCTTGCATGCTCTTTCTGCAGACATCCCTTTCTTCATCATTTGCAGCTCTTGATTTAATTTTTTCCTTTAGATTCTGAGATTCTCATCCAGTTGTCTCTGCTGTTCCAACCCAAGTGTTCCAAGAGGCCTGTGATCTATTACACTGAACACAGGTTTTATGAGCGTCACCAAAAAAAGTTTCTTTGATGCCACTGAAATATTTTGGCCACTTATTTCAATTTTTTTTGGAATCCCTGGCTCAAAGTGAATTTTTTATACATTCAGTACATTTTAATCAAACCACAATGGGTTATTTTTAAGACTATTGTGGCAGGAGATTTCAAACATGAGTACTCTTGAGTGTGTCACGAGTACAGAACTCACCCTCAGAGTGGCTTGTCAGCAGTTTTGCAATGTTAATTTCTTTCAGAATTCCTTGGAGTCCATTTGCACTATGGACTAAACCACACTGGAAAATAATGCAGGAGTTTGGTAATCTATGGACAAAAAGGGAGAGTGTTCCATGTATTTTGTTTCCTGCTCCTTTGGAAAGTAACTTGTCCAACAAGGGATCTGGGGCTTCTGTCTGTGGGCTGGTGGTTGCTCTTGTCTTGAACAGGTTGAGTTTGAGTTGCCCACACTGTTCCAGGTAATGAAAATCCTCAAAAGAAAGTGGAAGTGTGAATATGGACCTGCTTTTTCCACTAATGGTGATGCCATCACTTGCAATTTAACTTGGGGGATTTCATTTTCATGTGTATCTTGGGCATTCAACCTTCACAAGAACCTTTTCTCATGCTCATAAAATCAGGTTAAGATAGCTATTTTCTTGAGGTTATGCAGAGTTTTGCTGATACATATTTACTCCTTCAGGATGGAAAACTCTCTGAAATATTCTGTAAACAAAGTAGAAAAGAGAGAACACCTTGTAATGACACAGAATTTAAGTGCTACATCTTATAGCAGCACATGCATTAAGTATTTAAGAGCCAAAAACCATCAGAAAGCCAGGTCAGTTGGAAAACTGACATAAGCTGTATCTACTGCCAACACTGAAAAATCCCAAAGGTCTTGAATGGTTTCCTTTTTTTCCCATTTTTAACAGTTCAGACCCTTGTTCGTGAGTCCCAGGTTGTGAGAGAAGCCAAAGAGCAGCAGATTGTGGAGCTGAAGAAGATGTGTGAGCAAACCAATGATTGCTTGAACAATGAGTGGGAGAAAAGGGTAATGAACAATACTTCCCTCCTTTGACAGACTCCTGCAGTGTTTATCTGGGATAATAAATTTTGTCACTCAAAAAATAAATATACAGAATATGTTTTAGGGATGTTTTTTGTGCTGATTTTATTTTTTCCTGAAGTAATCAAGCCTCTTTTTGCTGATGCTTTTACACCCAGCTGGTCACCCTGTTCCTGGGGTTCATCTGGCCTCCTGGCAAGTCTCTGGATGTATTAGGGAAGTGTTTATTTCTGGTTGACCTGACATGGAATTTTAATCTGGGTAAACCTGCTGCTACCTGCTGTCATGGTGATTCCTTTGAACTCTTAGTCTTACAATGGGTCATGAATTCTTCAATGTATTTTTATTTATTGTTCAACTCAAGACAGCAGCGAAGCAATGGGAAGAGCATGTTTATTATGAGACAGTGTCACCTTTTCCAGATTATTGTCAGTATTTGTCTTGCTTCCCCCTCTCAGGAGAGGGAGGGTCACAGAAAGGACAAACCCACCTCCCTTCATGAAGTTTGCTGTACAATTTTAATTTTTCTGCAGCCCTGCATGTAGAAATGAAGTTGGATTTAATTCTTGCCTTCTTAAAGGCAAATCATAATCATAAAGTGTCCTTTGTGATGAAGATCTTGAGGCTCCAGTGTTGGACATTTTTTTGGATTTTTTTTTTTTTCCATAGAATCCCAGACTGGTTTGGGTTGGAAGGGACCTTAAAGCTCACCCACCCCTGGGCAGGGACACCTTCCACTATCCCAGGGTGCTCCAAGCCCTGTCCAGCCTGGCCTTGGACACTTCCAGGGATCCAGGGGCAGCCACAATCTTTTTTTGTTCTAGAGAAATGGTATTTTCAGAGAGGACAGAAGTGTGACTACCCGGGCTCTACAGTGATTCTACTGATATACTATAATCACGTAACACTTCTCAATGCCAGCTGTGGATGCCATTTGTCACTTTGTGCCTTTTTTCCTGGTGCAGCTCCACGATGCCGTGGCTGAGATGGAGAAGGAGAAGTTCAACATCCGGAAGAAGCACACGGAAGATATGCAGGAGCTGCTGGAGGAGACCAACGCCCGCCTGGCCAAGATGGAGGAGGAGTATTTGCAGCAGACACAGTCAACTGTAGGTTTGGTTGTCAACCTCTCACGACAGCAAGTGTCCCTTAAAATATTAAATTCCCTGTGATTGTGTTCAGGTGGATGGGAAGTGCCCACGGCCAGGTTGGATGGGGATTGGAGCAGCCTGGGATGGTGGAAGGTGTCCCTGCCCGTGGCAGGGCTGGAAGCAGATGATTTTTAAGGTCCCTCTCAAGCCAAACCATTCCATGATTCTGTTATTCGTGCACATACATCCTTATTTTTGATAGTGCAATGCAGTTGTTCTCTCCTGGGGCAGGGCACTGTATGGCAGCCAGTCCAACCAAGGATTTTATTCCCCAGATAAAATTAAGCAAGGTACAGCCCTTCAATCAATACACTCATATCTTAGAATCAGTCCTTAACTACAAATATTTGATTCAAGTTAGCAGAACTTTTGCCTTTGCAGGTTTATGTACCATTTATATATTACACCTATTTTCATAGAAACATGATTTTTTACTCACCCACCTCCTCTTTGACCGAGCAAATGCTTCTATTAGATGAAAGATGACATTAAAAGGACTTTAAAATAAGTATTGATTATTCTAATTTATTGCATTTCTTTTCTAGAGTAATTATAAGCATGTAATTAGGTATAATCTGGATTTTGTGCCTGTTATATAAATGATGCAAAAAGCAAAAAAATTAACAAGTAACCGCAAAAAAGCATCCTGTACTTTTCATCAGGATGAGGTACGAGGAAAATCGAATGAGTGAAAAGACAATGTCAAACAAAATTTATTCCTTTATTAATGAATGTTGAATTTAAAAATTAACATTCAGATCATGTCATAGGTAACAGTAAATACAGAGAAAAATGGACACAGTCTGTCAGCAAGATTGAATTTAAGAACCATCAAAACTAGACAGATCTTGCCGAGCAGCTTCTGATTTAATAATTAAACAAGGTAGAGTTCAAGGCAGGGCTTAAGATGAAAGACTAGACTGTCACTGAAAATTAGTTTTCTTTTTTTCTCTCTCTCCTTTCTCTCTCCTGATTTTTAAATTTTTTTTTCTGTTGGTATTTCAGAGTTTCCCTGTTCAGAGTTTCATGTTGTCAGCAATGCCAGTACTGTTATCAAGTGGAATTGGCTGAACAATTTCATTAATGCCATAGAGCTGATAAGGAGGGGTTTGTACCCTGAGCAAGGATGAACTTCCTTGAGGGACATGGGGCCAGCCAGGAATTATATTCAGTGGTATATTAAAAATTACTCCTTTTTTAATTATAAAAACCAAACAAACAAACACAAAACCCCAGAAAACCACAAAAACAAAAACCCCAAGCCCCCAAAGCAAACAACCCTCTGCCCCCAGAAAACCAAACCCGTTGAGCATGTTGGCACAGATGGAGAATTTTGCTGTGCTGTGGCTCTGAAATCTCTGCAGCCACTTGCCAAGCCCAGGTGGCCATTCAGGTGCTCTCTCTGTGTGAGCTTCTTGCATTGGCTTGGGTTCATGTCACCTCCAGTGACAGTCAGGGCAGTGGCTGCACGGGGCAGATATTTGGGGTTTTATTTTACTTTAAGAGTGGGTGAAATTTCTGTTCCACTTGCCTCATCTTCAGGCCTTTGTTACTATAAAAATAACTCTGATACCTACTCTGGGTCTGATTTTCTGACCCCAGCCTCCTGAGGAGTTTTTCCCTCATTTCCCTGCATATTACCATAAATTTAGTGAAGAATGGGAAGGCCTAGACTGGTCTCATGCTACCTGCCTGTCCTTACTCTGTTCATTTTTAGATTCGTTTATATTGTGAGATGAAGTTCCAGGAAAAAGATACAACTTTTGAGAGATGCTTGTGATTTACTGAAAGTTACTGCAATGAGATTTCTGGAAGGTCTAAAAATGCTTTATATATATTATCATCCATTGCAGTTTTCCATTCAAATATTGTTTTCTCTCCCATTTTAAAGGATTTGTAATTTAGAAATCAGTTGCATATGCTGTTCTGCGTAAGGGAGAAGAGATGTCACTTTGAGGGGGAATAAACACCCACATTTTGAAGATAATTTATTTTTATATACCATATAGAATTTACTGTCATGATTGATGACAGCTTTGCCATTGTAACTCTTGTGTCTCTGCATCACCAGAGAACCTCGTTGCTCAAGGCTACTGAATAACAAGTGGGGTGTTCCCTCATTGATTCTGGGCTTTTCTCAATAATTCTCTATTCTTTTAGAATGAGACAGTCCAGAAGCTGGGGGCTCGTGTGCAGCAGTTGACTGTTGAGGCTGAAAATAGTAATTTACAACGTCAGAAATTATCTCAGGAGAAGACTGAGGTAGAACAGCGTTACCAGGAGGCCTGCTCCCAACTTCAGGACCTGAGAGAAAGGTAATCCAATAACAATTGCTGGTTAAACTTTTAAGAATATGGAATTTCCAGAAGCAAACATTATTAATTTTGTTCCAGGAACAAAATGGCATTTGACTTTAGAAAACTCTCATGAAAATGTTTTAATTGGTGTCAAACTCATTTAGAGTCACCCAAACAACCACCTTGAGGAGTGCCTTACCTTTCCATTATTTATGAGCAGCTCATTCTGTGACAAGAGCACGTGGCAGACGTGCAGACTCCGTGGAATTGATGCTGAGCAGGTAAAATGCCAAAATATGAGAGCAATTTCCATATTCTGTTTGCTTGCTCCGTGTAGGTACAACTTACTTCAGAAAGACAAGGACCAGATTATGCAGGAATACAAGGAGAACCTTCAGCAGCTACAAAGTAAATTTGAGGTTGATAGAGATTTTCTGAAGCAGGAAAAAGCTCAGGTATGCTGTCGGGTGTAACTGGCAGGAAAATTGGGTTTATTTCTTAAGTGCTCTCCTCACTATCAATATGATGCTTATGGATAAATCCAAGGAATTGCTCAGTTCCCCAAGTTAGTCATGAATGTAAGTTTAAATAAAATTGGGATTTAATTATTCATTCTCAAATTTGACTGAAAAGTCATCTGAAGTTGGTTGGTCATTCTGGTGTGTGTGTATTTCTACAGCTGATTCAGATAAGGTACAATTAACATCCTGATTTTGTTTGTGCTCCTGTAAAAATTCTGGATGCACCCTTAAAGACAGAATGTTTTCATAAAGCCTCTTCCATGACAGAAGATATTTTTTTTCCAGGAAAAAATAGTCCTGCAGGCCTCATAGTATTGGACATTGTGTTAAGCATTTATGGGTTTAAGGAAATATTTTTATATTTTGCAAGTGTAGGTTTCACCCAAAATGTAATAACTCTGGTTTGTTTCTGGAAAAGCATCTGTCAGGTTGATATCTACCAATATGCATAGGTACAGAGATGGTATGTATGTTAAGTGATTTTAAAGTTAAATAATTGTAGAAAAGACTCAAGTTTTAAATACCATTTATTAATCCATAGAGCCATAGGACAAGTGGGGTGTTTGGTGTTTATTTGCTGAAATTCTCTGAGCTTTGGTGATACTTTACTCCATTTCATTTACAAGGTATTTTTCTTTCTACCAATTTTTAGTAGATTTTAGTAGGGATTTTTTATTCTTAGGAGTGTTTTTTTGTGCTTTTGTTCCATTTCTAAGCTCACCAGAGGGCCCAAACTGACGTATCCAGAGCCGTAAACTCACACAGGTTTTTTCTCCCAAGCTGGTAATTTCTGGGAACTTTAGAGAAATAAATTTAAAAATGCAAAAGAGCTAATGAGGACTCCAAGACACAAACTGCTTTTTGTGTTAAATCCCAGCAGACATGTGATGTGATTGCAGAATTACGGCGTGGAATGGCTGTGTTGAAACAACAATTGCAAGACTCTGAACATCAAAGGCAGCAACAGCTGAGGGTGAGCCCTGACTTTCTTTCTCAGAAATGACCAACTCTTTTTACTTTATTTGATGATTTAAATGTTTAGATATCCATCCTTAAATGTCCTTCTATATACCATGCTTGCTTGTTTCTGTTTTATGAATGGAAATATATGAAATGTCACATATGGTTAAAGGTTGATTTAAAAAGTGTGCTAGAAGAGAGGTAAGAGCAGAATTTTCACAGAAGTTTTCTGACTGTTTCTTGTAGTTCACATGTTAAATAAAAGTGGTGAAATCTGTATTGGTGGATTACAAAGAAGCCTGTCAAAGAATGATTAATATCTTTTTTTTCTCATAAGCTGTAAATATTTTTAAAGTTTCAAAATTGTTTTTAATTTGCACTGTTTAATAGTTCAGTTCAATATTCTGTCTTCCTCTAGGCATTTAAATTAATCCTTCTATCTCAGGGTAATGAGTTCCACATCTGTATCATGTATCAGTCCTGGTTGAGTTTTGGCATCTACTTTTCTTCCAATGTCTTTGGTTTTCAGTTGATACAGTACAGAATGGCATTTTAATAGCTCAGGAGAACAAGTTGCTGTTTCTCTTTAGCAAACGTGAATCATGACTTTTGAGATAGTTGTGTTATTTGGTGTTGGTTACATTTTTTTCTATGTCAGAGATTTTTTTCATGATGATATAAAGTGGGTTTTTATTTTTTTATGGACTGTTCTATATGATAGCTAATGTCTGTGTTTATGAATGCTCTAAAACGGAAGAAAAATGGGATTTGTTTATTTAAAATACACATTTTTTCCTCTGCAGGATCAAGAATACAAGGTTCAGCAGAACAAGCTTCACTTGCAGCGTGTGTATGAGAAACAGGTAATATTCCCAGGAAAATTTCCCATCCTCTGCACACCTCCAATTTTGTTCTGTACAGGACTTAAAGGTTTAAATTTTGAAACCCCCAAATAGTAAATTTGGGAATCCAGGCACTTCACAAGGTTTGGAAAAATAATTGGACAAAATCAAGTAAGATTTTAAGCAAAGCTGCTTAAGGACAGGGATATCACCTCTTATTTTAGGAACCTGTTGCCAGGGGATGGAGGCTGGGATGGCATTCCCAAAAAAGTGCCTCTGGAAGCCTGTCCTGTGTGTGTACACTGCTCGTGGTGGCAGCTGCTGGCAGCTGCTGTTATTGAGAGGATAATGAACTGAATGAAACCTGGCCTGACCTCTGCCAGTGCTCAAGTGTTCTCCCACACTCCTTTTCCCCCAGAGTGTCTCTATTCCATCCTTCTCCACGTGTTCTCTAGATATTGTCAACAGGCATTGTTTTTACATCAGAAACTTAGAGTAAAAAATGTAATTTTCATCAGAAACACTTCATCTTAAAGCACTTTGCAAATCCTGCCTGCTCTTTTAGACTCAGAACATCAATAGGCTTCAAATTAAACTTCAATTTTAGTGACATTGTATGTGCAACTCATGTGCAGCCAGAGGGTGCCTTAGATGCCTGTTTAATTGAAAGGATGTGTTACTCAAACATGTCATTGCCAAATGTGGCAAATTTATAACATAAAATAATGGATTGTGATCCCAGCTACTTGTCACTTGGTAATAGCGCTTGTGACATGAATTGTAGAGAGGTTTTGGTTTGAGTTAGTTCCTTCTGCTGACTTGAAGTCAAAACATTCTTTGTTCCAGGATCTGCCTTGGTTTAAACCTAGTCTACATTTGTCTTTTTACTCAAGTTGTGGGTTTTATAAATGTTGAACTCAAGAAAAATCCAGGTTTGGCGTGATTGGCAGGCCAAAATAAAAAATATATTGGCACAATTTGACTGAGGTTTGAGGATCTTTTGGGAGAAAGCTCCTAAGCATGGGCTGAGAGCGTGTCAGCAGTGCCTCCAACCAGTGAGCCCTGGGAGGGAAGTTGGAATTCTGCATCAGCAAACAAGGAAGCAGAGCCTTTCTTTTTCTAGATAACTTGACAGCAGTTGTTCATAAATTCTGGTGTAACTGTTTTCAAACGCAAATCTTTGAGAAAGGACAAGAAGAAAAATACCAGTGAATAATCTATGGATATAAATCCATAAACCAGGATGGATTGGCCCATAAAATACTAAAACAAGTAAAGGAATCGTGAAGTCTCTGCTGCAATCTGTTCACTTGAAAACCTACCCATTATCTAATAATCTTTATGAGTCTGCAGTGGCTGTTGCCTCTGAGGATACTTAAACATCAAACAAATCATAGGTAGGAACCTTAAATGTCACTGTTTGATTAAATGTGCTTATCTGCTGGATCAGGAACCAGTTAGGCTAAATGGCTTTACAAGCCAAGGAAACACCTGCTTTTTATAAATAATCCACTGCTTGTTTTCCAAACATTCAGCTCAGCATCAGCAGAGTGACAGATTATTCCTGACAGCCATTCCCAAGCCACCTGTTGAATACATAGGATTTTACCAGGTTTGGCAGTAGCTTCTTCATTCCCTAATAGATGGCTCATGGATTTGGAGGCTCTTGGAACCCAAGTAAGTGTTCCTGGAGTGAACACCTCCATGGAACTGCTCCCAGCAGAGAATCTCTGAATTTGTTTTTTCGCTGGCCTACACACTTAGTAAATCACATTTTTCTTTATTGTGGTGTCTTAGCAGCCTGGAACATTACAAATGCCTGTAGGTGGATAAAGGATTTCCTGTATGTCCCATCCCCACATTGTTCCTTGAGCAATTCTAAAGCAATACAACTCTTGGATTATGTACAAACTCTTGGACTTAACCTGTCCTTGGCAAAAAACATTACAAAAACTCGTGGTTTGGACCATGCCTGGGAAGTTGCCAAATTCAAAGGTTTTTGTAACTATTTTTAGGATTATTATTGCTAATTATTCTATTATTATTCTTTAGGATGTTTATGTAAGGTATTTGTGTTTGATATTTTTATTGTAAGAATTGATCAGAAGTGATTCACTTTGGGTGGTCACAAATTGGTGAGTAGGAGCTCTGCACCCTAGAGAATACAGGTCACTATCTTAGGCAGATTCCTATCTGCTTTTCTGTACTTACCTAAAGAAAATCTAGTTCCTTTTTTTATGTAATTACTGATATTTCTTTATTCTAGACAGTAATATTCACTTTGAGAAGGAAAATAGCTCATTGGCTACATTCTCATACCTCATCTCTCTGTTCATCTCTGCTTTTGCATTTCACATAGTTTTAGAAATCCATATTTCTAAATATGATTTTTAAAATTAATTTCTAAATAGGATAGTTGTCTGCATCAGTGGAAAAGGAATATGTGAATAAATAGTTTTTAGGTTTTAAAATAACATTGATTTATTTTAACTCAGACACCATTTTGGCTAAAATATATGGTGGTTTTTTTCCTTAAATGGCAGATTCATGGCATTCAAAATGACCTGGATAAAGAAAGAGGGGATGCTCAAAAGAAAATTCGCCACCTGGAACAGGTTCTGAAGTAAGTGAATATGGAATAATTGTTGAACCATCCCTGGTATTTTTAAATATTAATTTATTAGTATTTATTGAATAAATAAACTTATGCTTTATCTCATCTAACTTCCCTCCTATAATTTTTTTCCTGTTTTAAAGCTGCACCTTCAAGGTTCTAATCAGCCAGAAAAAGGAAAAAACTAAAGTAACAACCAGCTCACCCAAATTTGTTGACTTTTAAGCGGTGGGAATAAAATAGAATTGAGGTTAATGATGTCAGCTGCTTTTGCCCTCTCAAATAAATGGGCCCAGGTTCAATTCAGAGTTTATTCATAGAAAGCAAATAATCAAAACTAAAGACTTGTTGCTTTGGGCTCTTCTAGAAAACTGAATAAATATGAAAGATGTATTTCTTTAAAATATATTTTAATTTAGTACATGATGCTTCTGATTTTATATTTTATGTTTAATATCCACAAATTACAAGTCTAATGCAGATTTTTTCTCTTTGATACAACACTTCTTTGTGGAAGTACTTGTTCTTCATGTGGATCTGAAGCTGGGAGAAGTGCTCTGTAGCAAACAGTTTTCATTAACTAACTTGGAACAGGTTTTTGTGCTGACTTTGTCCATGAACAGCTAATCAGGATGCACCAAGTTTGATGTTTTCTGAGCAAGGGAGTGGTTTCTGTACAGCAGATGCACACAGGACAAGATCAACTCTTGCTATGCTCCTTCCATTTTTGATTATGTAAATTATTCTTCCCATGTGTTAATCCAGTTTAAAGTCAAAGCTGTGGAAGTAGTTTCTAGGGGAAACAGATTATTCTGAAACAAACCAGAAGTTATTTGCTAAAAGTATTCAGTTTAATATCACAATGTACCTTATCTAGGCTGGGAGAGGCAAGTAAAGATACTTTTATTCCATAAAAGTGACAGGGCTGAAGTCTGTATTTCTTTATTTCTATAATCTCTGAGGTATTTGGCATAAATACAGACTATCTTAAATCACTGCAGACATTAATGAAAACTCCAGCTTTTAATCTTTAAATTCTTTGCACTGACTATTATTTATAATTTTGGGGAGGTTGAACTGCTATCAACTGCACTTAATCTTTTAGTATTTTACCATCTGATTTGTTGATAATGAAGTTGCATTAATTTTCTTCCACATCTTTCAAATAATGTGTCAGTTTGCACTTACTTGTGTTAATAGAACCAGTCTGGCTTTGCAGCCCAGTGGCTGCTCAGGGTTGGTCCCCACGTGGGTGCAGAGGAAACTCTCTCCAGGCAGGATCTGAGAGGTGCTGGGGGTTTGGAACCTGAGCAGCTCTTGCAGGAGCTGAGTTCTCAGTTATTTCAGATATTCCTTGGCTGTATTTAAGCTTAGGTGTAGCTTGGAGTTGGAGTAAGGGTTTGAAAGACTCAAGTTTTAAGAGCCCAAAGTGCTGGTGATGCTCCAAGGGCCAGGGATTAAAACAATGTTGGCAGAGCTCAGTCCCAGCCTTGTACTTCCTGTGGGTGAATCCTTTGGCCAGAACTGGGGATGGGGCAGCTCCTGGGATTGAAGAGCCCTGGGGGCTGTTCAACAGGCTAAAAATCATCTGCTGTTTCCCCCACAGCAAGTGATTCATACCTGTTCCTGTATGGTTTTCAAAGTGTCTCCTAGTACAGGCTGCCTCTACTCCTGTGGATCCCCTCTAAATGAGAATATTCTTTGATATTGTAGAGTATTTTCCCCAGGGTCACTTCCATGCCCTATGGCACTTTGTTTCCCTTAGGTTTTTTCTTTTCATTTAATTTTTTTGATTCAGGGTGTTGAAAATAATGTAGAGGTTTCTAATATTAAATCATATATACCTCTCCCAATTGAAATGGAAAGTGTTTAATTGTGGAGATAGTTTAATAAAACTCTATACTACTGGTCTTTCGATTGTTTTATAGCAGGTGTTTGGGGTTAATTTTAAGATTAATAATGGAATTAGTAATGCTAATAAGTAATTGAATAGAAATAAAAATTAGCTTCCAAGTGTGGTTTTGTCTGGCTGGAGGCAGAAGCTGGCAGATCCATGAGGATGGATTCAGGATCCTAAAAAGATGATATTTGCAGAAATGCAGTGCCCTAGTCCAGCCCAGCTCGTATTCTGCTGGTTGGGATTTCAGCTCTGGGTCTGACCCCTGCATTTCTGACCAGGGATGGAGCAGATTCACATGCCCAGGACAGAGGAACTGCCAATCCTGCAGGGCTTTCTGCAATTCAGGCCATTCATTTAGCACCAGTGTCTCCTGACAATATTAAGATTTTTTCATATGTGTGCTTTTATATGATATACAAGTAGGTAATAGATAAGGAGTGGTGATATTTATCGTGGCAGGAATGGATGGCTTCCTTATGGCTTTTTTTTTTCCATTGCTGCAAAAATTATTCTTTTTAGCGATCCCTTCCTATTAATATGAGTCCATAAGATCCAATATTGTATGTAAAAATGCTTCATTTTGCTGAATTTCTTCAACTACTTGCAGAATGAAATTAATTAAGTCCAAGCTAAGGCAGACCCAGTAAATCTTTAGAAAACAACCTTGTCTTGCATGAGGTGGGTGAAAATACAGTTCAGCATCTTCAACAGAAACCATGCCTTGTGGAATTGCAGCTCAGAACCCAGTAGGTGCATCAGTGATTTCTCATGAACTACTTTGATCTGAATGCACTTTGATTCTGAAATGGCCACAGGATTATATCTTGAGTAGCTGCTGAGCTGCAGGCACAGAGAAAGGGAAGTGGCAGGCATTTTAGGGGATTTTTGTTATTATTATCATTATTTTTCCAGTGCTGTGACAGCAAACAGTGCTGCTGCTGTTTCAAACGTATCCACACCGATGCAGAATGAAAGTGATTTGAGACATTGTGTGGAATAGTAAAATCCACGTTTCTGAAAGTATCTTTCACTTCAAAATAAAATTTAAAAAATAGTATTGCCACAGTTTCAATACAGAATATGGGTTTACATAGTTTATAGAAGGTTTTTTTTCTTCTTCTGAAGTTCATGGTAGAAATATCTGTCAAAAGCAAACCTTTTGCAAAAGAATTGCTCCGACACTCCTGACTCTTGGTGGTGACTTGTAGATAGAGAATTTATATTTACTTCTGCAGTGCATGTCACAGGCATTGCCTAATAGCAAAAGTCACTCTGAGAAGTGCTGTGAGGGCCTTTCTAGAATGTCCTTTAAATGGCATTTCTATAAGAACAAAGTTTTCTTGAAAAGCTTCTCTGTAATTACTTGGGGGGAAAGGTTGTTTCTCTAATCCCTGTGGTTTGGTTGCAGAAAATGTGTCGAGAGTGGGTTGCAAATAGGCTGAATCTCTGCTGTTCTTATCTCTCACAGTGAGAAGAAGAGTAGGAAATAGAGGTATATAATTTGTCACAGTACAAACTGAGTAGAATGAAACAGAAAATAAATGAGAAAAAAAAGTCTGTACGCGTTTGCTGCTCAAGAAATTGCATGGAAGAGAAAGAAAAGGTCTTGCTGAGTTTATACAATATTGTTAAACAGCTCTCAGCATCATCTCTTGTGTCTTGTTCTGTGGAATTTGGATGTTTATTCATTCAATATATTTATTTTGCCTCTGCTTATATTTTGGTAGTAGATTGTTTGATACTTTTAGTTTACTATGAGGAATATTTATTTGCTGTAGGGAAATATTCCCCATTTTATTGAAGATTAGAACCACACCACCAGCTCGGTTTTGAGGTGGTTTGGTTTTGACACTTGCATTTCAGAGTCATGAGAGAATCCCAGAATGGTTTGGGTTGGAAGGGACCTTAAAGCTCATCCCATTCCACCCCCTGCCATGGGCAGGGACACCTTCCACTGTCCCAGGCTGCTCCAAGCCTGGCCTTGGACACTCCCAGGGACAGGGATAACACCTTTGTGGCTGCATGGACACATAAAGTTGGTCAATCTTGAGATTGAGAGATTTTGGACTAAATTATAAACATCCTGAATAGTCTGAGGCTGTGATCATCTGTCACCCTCGTGGGAAGTGCAGACCACGTTGATTTCTTCAGGATAAAGGTTGTGACAGTTCTCATGGACTGGAGATAATTATGGAATCTGATTTAATGCTTCTTGCTTTGCTTGCCTCATACACAAATAACATTTTCATATTCTCCTGAAGTACAGATTTCCAGAGTTCTTGTTCTTCAGTTCTGTAGTGTGTGAAGGAAACAAATTTTAAGAAGTCACATTAGGAGAAAAAATGAAATGAAATGAAATGAAATGAAATGAAATGAAATGAAATGAAATGAAATGAAGCTCCCCCTGTACAGGTGCAGATGCTGTAGTTAAACACTGCAGCACCGAGGAATGCTCACACATCTCCACTCCAGTGCTCCACAGCCTTCTCCCTCTCACTCTTTGCCTTTGTTTTTTTTCAAGTCTGTCCATGGAGCCAAATCTCAGCTCTTCACAAGTGAGGATGATACAGAGCAAATGCTGAGCAGCTGCTTCATTCTGACTCACTTAATAAAATTATTTGTTTACATAAGGAGCTACTAACACCTCTTTTTTTCCATGCCTTCTCTACCCCTTGTCTGAACTTGTTTAAAATTCTGGGGAAGAAAGAGGGGCTAAACTGCTAAACTTTCTAGAAACCAGTAAAGCCACTTCTGTCTATTGGCAGATTTTCACAGTAGTTTTTAAAGCACACACAGACAGCTCTCACAGTATTTTGGGGTTTGGTTTAGGTGGCAGACCAAATCTTTCCAGTCATGACGTGGTGTGAAGGTGGTGCCTGCAGGTGTTCAGTAAAATGCAGAAATGAAAGCGATTTGCCTTTCTTTTCTCGTATATACCTGTGTGCATGCACGTGGTTTCTGAATGGGAGTCAAGGAGAAGAAGTTGATTTCACGCTGGAGGTGGTGCCGTGGAGTTTCCTCACTGCAGACTTAAAACAGCTTTTCCCACTGCTTTTTGTTGTGCCAGTGTGAGAGCAATGCTCTGTGCTTCCCCATGCTGGGCTGCTGTTTCTAGGGATTTTGTCAGGTGTTCAGTGGTACTCACTTATATTTTAAATTTCAGTTTTTGTGGATAGCACAGTTATTTCTGCTACAAGGTTTTGCCTCACAGAAAATACCTGAAAAAAATGTGTTTGCCCTCGTATTTCCTAAATCAAGGTGGAAAAAATGCTATTTAGGGAAGGAAATACTTTTTTGTTGGTACCAGTTACTCTTCTTGAAACCTCAGTCATTTCTTTATTCAAAAAGCTCCACTTGCCATCTCCTGGTGTGCTTTGCCAGTCATTTGGTTATTCTGGGTCATTCCTTACCTGACATTGAGCCAGATCCATGGAGTTGGAGCTATTCTCATACCTGTAAAGCCTTCAGAGGGTGGCTTTGATCTCAGCCTTGCTAAGAGCAGAAGTTAAAATGAAATTAGCACTGTCCTGGAGCCTCAGGCTGTGACAGGGAATGCCTGGACTGCAGCGATGCCCAGGGTCAGTAAATTCCCATCTTCTCTCATTTTGATTTCCACAAGGCCCCTGTCTGCTCTGGGCTGTGGTGCAGGGGGATGATCTGAGTTTATGAGATTCTGTTTTCATGCTGCCCTGAGTATTTTATTAAGGTTTTGCTGTTCTGAGCCTGCCTGGCCTCCTCCAGCAGCCACTGGTTCTGCCTGGGGTTTCCCAGTTCACCTGCACTGGTGAAATGGGGACAAGGCAAAAATGGTCTGGGGGTGACGTTGTCCTTTGCAGAATCTTTTCCTACAGCTGTGGCTGAGTAATGACTCATTTTTCATTGTATGGCTCTCTTTGATGCACAAAGAGAAGACTTGAGCTTGTTTGATCTGAAAAGCTCTTCTTGCTTTATTCAGAAGTACCTAAAAATGCATCAAACTTTAGCACAAGAAGTTTTATGTAAGGGTCTTCTAGTCCTTAAGGTTGCTTGTATCTTGCAAAATTCCCGTGGTGTTTATTGAATTTTTCTTCTCTCTGTAATACCACAAAAGGAACAGTATAAAAGAAGTGAGGGGACATAGATTTGAGAGAAATAGATGGTGAACAATCTGCTGCTGACCCAATAAAGAGAGAAACAGATGAAGATAAGGAAAAATAAACATGTGAAGAGAGCTGGCAGAAGGAGGTAGAATAAATAGCAATGAAAATAATTTATTTTGTTTGCAATTTACAAATGCATAATTGTTAGATCCCAGCATTTTGAAAATAAGTAAAATTTAGCCTTTTCAAAATATACAGAAGTTACAATTTGCAAAAAAGCTGTGATTTACAGTGGATCTTGAGAATTTGATTCTACCAAGCCCTTTGAGAACTTTATATTTAAACAGCTGCTCCTTCAAATCCTCTTGTATGGGCTTCTTGGAGGGGTGTGTGTCAGAAATGCCACTGCACACAGCAAAACACAGCAGCCTGAGAATCATCAATGCAATGATAAATAAATAAAGGGAGTGATAGCTTTAACCACAAGTTAATTTTTTATTTCTTTTTTCCTTTCTTGCTTCTCTAAGTTGAATCCAAATTCTGAGTAATTGCTTGTTGTTGTTGTTAATATTTTCAGGGTAATTGCCTAAGTGTAGCTGTTTTCCTGCAGTTAATTCCATTTTTCCTTGAAAATGAAGTATTTGTGTGTGGAGAGAATTCTTGTCAGAATGGAAAAGCTATTACTATTTAAAGCCAGAAATAATTAAAGGAATATGAGCAGGCATTGTCTTTAATTCCAAGTGTTGCAATAAAAGAGCATTGTTAAGAGTTTACACTCATGTTCATTGTGTTCATCATTATCTTTTATTAAAATGTTGAGGTTGTTTTGTTACAGCCATTGCAATATGATGAAAAAAGCCACGTCTGTGATTTAAAAACAGTGGTAATGTGATGTGGCTGAGGAGTTGGGATATAGTTTTACTCTTTAAAACTGTGTCTGTGTTTTTTGGTAGGGTAGGTTTTGGTTTGGGGTGGGTTTTTTTTGGTTTTGGTTTTTTTTTTCCTTCTTTAAGAGTCAGTGGAAAACCAAGCAGCTGTTCTCCACTTGGTGCTGTGCTCAAGCATCTGAAACCTTTTAGAGCAAACCCAGTCAAAGTTTCCAGCATATTGTAAACATTCCCTAACCTTCGCTCTAGGGGCCACAACGTGGAGCACGAACAGAGGGCTCAAAAATATGGTAGCTTTGTTTAATAGTCTCACTTAAAAGCAAAACTAAAGTGTTCTATTAACTATTTACAGCCTTTCATTTTCTTTCCCCCCGTTTCTCTGGAGACCTACTGGCAATAATGAAATATGTATTGAAAGGAAGGCTCCAGTTGTACAAAAAAATGTAACAGTTGATTTTTAATCCTTGGCTCTGGGACTGTTATGTCCCTTAAGATGGTTATAGAGATATCACATGACATCTTTTTAGTGATAACAACTATGGAACTGGTTTGATATGGCACACAGCTTATGAAATTAAAAGTATTGCCTTTTTGAGGTGAACAGTATTGCTGTATCATGCTGTAGCACTTCATTAATTGCTGTAAATTGCTGTTCTAATAATTAATGTAGTTAAGGACTATTACGGTCACATTGGCTAAATGAATATACAAATAATCAACACTAATGGCAGAATTGTTCCCTTGTTACTCCAAAGGCTTCCCTCTCACATCAGTGTATTTTTCAGATTTCTTATTTCTTTTCTTATTTCAAGATTATACAATGCCCAAAACATTGATGAAATGAGAAAAGCTTTCAGTTGGCTTAAGAAAGTGGTACAGATGATTGAATTCAATTACTTATTGTTAAAAAGCATGAAATGTTTCAGGCTGTCACCTCCTTTGAGTCACTTAGAAACCATCTACAAAATAGTACAAGGAAAAGCTTTGTTCCTTGTTGTTGCTCAATGATTGTGATCTCTCTACTTCAATTACATTTGATGATCTTAATTTTGCTTTTACTTTTTATGTACTTTGTACAACTTTCCTTCAGCTTCAGCAACAATGCAACCAACCTTCATGGGGGAGTTGAAGCTGATAATTCAAACAGTACTTTTAAGGAAAAGAAAACTGTGACATGAAATCCATGTTCTCTTGGAAAGAAGAAACCAAGTAGACACTCATGGTTCCCCAGAATTAAATATCTTTATTATCTACTACAACATGAATATTATTACTTTGAATCCTGACCTAACCAATTATTTTAACCATAAAAATAGTTACCTTAAGTCAGTAGAATGACAGGATGGATTCTGAGCCCTTGTACCTCCTTAACAGTCTTAATCCTGGCAGTTCATCCTCGGCATCTTTGGTTTGCCAACCACTGTTGGCTCTGTCACTCTTCACACACCCTGGGCTGTGCTTTGTTAGTGTTAAGTGATTCTCCTTGCCAGGCTCTGTCCTGGGCCTGGTGATTTCTCACATAGTTTGTCCTTGGATGGTTTATTTTATCCACCCCCAGCTCTCAGTGCCAGCACTCCTCTCTGATCTCCATCTTTGCCTTCTCTGCTCCTCTTCTTTGGGTACCTCATGAATCTCTTTGCTGTCTGTGCTGGCTTTCTGGGCCACCTTTTAATTACAGACTTGTCTCCCCTTTTCTAAGCCATTATCTACACCTGTCTCTCTAATTCTCCCCTCCGTCTTGTCCTTGCTGAGGTTTAGCCTCAGCATGGGAAAGCCATGACTATTTAATCTCTGTTCTAATCCTCCTCCCTTGATAACTGAGCCTCTGAGCCTCTGTGCTCTTTCTCATATGTGGTGGAGCTAAATTTTGGAGACAGTTTCTGCAGTCTGGAGCAAAATTACCAAGTTTTCCTTTCCAGCCACATTTACAACATTTGCCCAGCCTTTTAACCCACATCACATTGATCATTTGGCAGTTGCTGTTTTATTCTGTTTGCACAGCACCTAGCACAACTGTGCCCTGTCATTATTGTAATGAGAAATAGTTATAGTAATTATTAGTGTGTTTAACCAATGTCTACTTAATTTGTGATCCATTGATTTTGAATGTAATGCATTTTTCTTATTTCAGTGTGATACTGCACATGTGGAGTATTATTTGCTCTGAATTCATTAATGGCTTTAAGGAGTGATTTAGTTTGTTAATGTTATCTCATGATTTATTTAAAACATAAGTATATAGTTTAAAACAATAATTGTGCTGTAAATATCTCCCATTGTTGGAGCTTACTTGAATAAATGTGGACCAGCTTTTTGATGTTAACATCTCAAATTATGCAAACTGTAAACAGTTTATAAGTGGATTTGTGCTTTTTCTCATGAAGACAAGCTCATCTTATTCTTAGAATTGGGGAACACTTTATATTTATTTCTTGGTTTTATATTTTTTGCTTTATTTCTTTGAAATGATGAAACAAGTTAGAATGCTTTCTAACAACTCCCAAATATTAAAGTGCCCAGGGACAGGATTGGGATGATGTTTTGAAGGCAATAAATATTTCAGCTTCACATTTCAGTCTTTCTTCTTCGCTCCTTTGATCTGGCTTTGGTTTAGTTATCATTCCGCTTGAATGACTTCACACTGTCTCTCTTCCTCTCCACACCAAAAAGAAGAAGTGTTCTGCACATATTCCATATGTGTGGGGCTGGCATGGTAGGAGAGCCCTGGTTGCTCCTCGTTGTTTGTGGGAATCCCAGCCTGTGCAGAGGGATGCTTCAGCCACAGCTGGGATGGGTGCAGTTAGGCCCAAAGCTGTTACTGAGCTGTCACTGTGTGTTAAAAACAGAGCAGGAAAAGCAAAATTGATTTTTGTGTATTTCACAGATTTGGCATTACTACTGAAGCATTTCTCGGTAACCATTAACCCATTAACCCTTTCTTTTACATTTATGTGGTATTTTTGGCCTGAATACATTATTTATGTAGTGGAATATCTGCATGCTAGAAGTTAGGTCAGAGGGGCTGTTGCAGGGAGTGGTTTTTACTGGTTGTGGCACTAAAAAGCCACATGGTAGCATGGGTCTTGCATTTGGCTATAAATTTAATTGATTAATTAAACTGCTGGAATTTTGTGGAGTCCTGGCAGTACTGGGGCATCTCCATGTGAGGGACTCTCTGGGATCAGGATCAGGATCGTGGGTCTGCCTAAATTTCCCTGTGTAAAGTCAAATGTATGTGTCTGTACACTGGATGGGTCCTCATATCTGTAGAGACTGAAGATACTAAGGTGAAATTCCTGAATTTTGGTTTGCATGGGAAATTTGGGTATGTTTTGATGCAGGTTGTGTTTTCAGCTACATTTTGCTGTGTATTATGTAAGAAATTGTGCTCTCCTCTGAAAATATGTTTATATAGGGGTTTTTTGAATCTAAATGAATTATATAAATGGTGATAACTGATTTTGTTTCAGCACATATTAGTGAGAGTCAATTTTTTATTTCTTGTGCCACTAAATGAAAAGGAAGGCTGTGTAGAAACAACAAAATCCTTCTTCAGCTGCCTTCCAGCAAGTGAATAGTTTGCAGTTTGGTGGGGAGCAAAGCAATATTCCCTCTGTCTTGATTTGAAAAGCCAGGTGTCTGCTAAGGAAGGCAGGAGTCTCCCCTGAAACTGAAAATGTAAACCCCCTTCCCTCCAAATTATTATAATTTCAAAATTAAAAGGCTCTCAGGCAAAGATATGGGAATAGGAATAACAGTTCTTTACTAGGAAAGCTAAAAATACAAATGTAATTAGTACAGACAAAACCACAGCCAGAGTGAGAGCAGGAGCTGCCAGCCTGTGGGTCAGGGTGTTGGTGGCAGTGCCATTCCATGGTGGCTGCTCCTCCTGCAGTGACAGATGTGGCTCTGCTGGAGCAGGGATCCTGCACAAGGGTGGAGTTTTCCTCTGGAGCTCCAGGGCTGGTGGAGCTGGGCCTGCTCTTCCTCTGGGAATGCAGAGGAGAAGAAAGCTGCTCCTCTGGGAATGCAGTGGGAAAAGGCTCCTGGGGTGTTCCAAGCCTCAGATTGTATCCAGGTAGGAATGCTTGGCTCCTCCCCCTGGGCGGAGCCTCTCCCAATGGGATGATGGAATTTTATCAGCCATGCAGTGACACTCAATGGCCCATTAACAGCAGATAATTAATAATCAATGGCCATTAACAGAAGATCATGAATAATCAATGGCCCATGAACAGAAGTTACCTCCTGGAGGGAGAATTGGTTGTGGAAGAGATAAAGAAAACTGCCCAATTAACAGGAGATAACTGCTCCACCTCTAAGAGATGGCAGATAGAATATACACTTATTTTAACAATCCAGGACACCCTCAGAAGCAGTAATATTTAGGAAAGAGAGGAAGGAATGGGCAAAGACTTGTGTGAGTACAGCAAATCTGAATACACGGGATTAGAGTATGTGTAATGTGGGAATGGCAGGACAGCCTGGCCTTTCCCAGCAGGATCCCAGCACCAGCAGTGGGGCTGCAGGCTCAGCCATGACTCTGCTTTTCCCATACCTCAGCCTTCTCCCTGTTAGATGATGTAGATGATGTAGTTTTAATTAGCCCTGTGAGAAGCAGGGAGCTGGACTCAGTATGGGTCCCTTCCACTGGAGACATTCTGGGATTCTGGGATCCCTGTTTATCTCCAGGCATAAACCCAGAGTCATAACAACCTGAGAGAGACTTGGACAAGGGATGGAGCCTCTCCCTCTTGTGGAGTTCATCAGAATTTAAGTTCCAGAAGCTTATTCAGTGGCAAAATATATCCTTATAGAAATTCCTTGCTCTGCTTCTGTTCTCCAGTACAGTTGGGATTCAGTGGGCTGTGCTGCCAGCAGGTTTTGAAAACCTGGAGAAGAATTTGCCTATTTGTGAATTAAAGCCTGGTATAATTTTATAAGAAAACATGAGGAGTTCCAGAGTCTATTACTATTTTCCATGTAATTTAAAATCTCTCTAAATGACACTCAGGGATCTTGGGTGTGGATTTGCTGCTGGGGTGAGAAACTCCCTGTCCCTGTGCAGCCATGGGGGTGCATGTGTTCAGTGCGTGCTGCCACTTCATGTCTAAAGGGTTTGGATTTGTTGACAAGGCTGAGACCCAGCCAGGTGCATCTCCTGCTCCTTGTGCTGTTGTTCAGGGAGTGGTGGGAGCCCTCCAGGAAGGTGTTGATTCATCCAACATTTGCTGGAACATCCCAAACTTGATTCACCTTTGCTGTCAACCCCTGAATTGCCCTGTTTAGTTGTTAGCTCTTGGAACACATTCTACAGAGCAAGACAGATATTTATGATTAAGTGTGAAGAGGAAGCACGTAAGGTGTTTGTATTTCCCATTTATCAGTGCACTTCAGGGTGCTGATTTCTGAAATTGAAACTCTGGACTTCACAGTCATCTTTCCCTGAGATGGTTTGTGCCGTGTAAGACTCCCAATTCTGTTGCCATGTCCTTTATACACTGAAACAAAAGGAATTTGCTGCTTTTTAAATTGGGGGCAAAGAGTAAATTCACCCTGTTTTTATATTCAGGCCGGCTCAGCTTTAGGGGATTTAAGTGATGTAATTGTATTGTACTGGGCCCCACAACTAGCCCAACTGAAAAAAATAATCTTCAAAGTGAATATTTTAGTGCTTCATGCAAGGCACATTGCTCAGTGTCTTGGGAAAAAAAGTGAAGCTTTTCTTACATTTGTGAACCGAGGGCCATTGTTGTACAGGTTTTATAAGCTTCTGTACAAATCTGAACTGCACAAAAAATAGAGAGTGCTGGCTCCCACATCCTTAAAAATGAAGTTTTTTTCCTGCTTATAATGAAATGTTGCATTTATTCATGGGATTAAGTCCTTAAAAGAAAGGAAGGTGCATAAAACCACATTCCTAGAAGTTTACATCATAATATTTCAAAATAAAAATGTCTTCCTGAGGAAGAAGATGCATAAATTTGGAGCCTCACTAAGAGCACAAGGACTGATATCTCATCCTTTTATGTTTAGATTTGTTGTGTTTCCATCTGACTGGACCAAAGCTGTTGTCCCAGTGTCTCGTGACACTTGGCAGTGTGGATGTGTTTGAATAAGCTTTGATTTTTGGTTTTGCTTCCAGTGGAGTGGAATTGTTAGATGTGTTTTGCAAGGAGAGAGGTTTGTTATCCAGGGCCCATTGCTGAATTATGAATCTTTGGGAGGAGAAGTGGACGTTTTCCCCTCTCCATGTCTCTCCAAGGTAACAAATGTGGGCAGAGCTCTCATATATTCTTCATTCTGAGGTAGATTTTGTTGTGGGAAAGGGGAGTATTGTGCTTAATGTAATTCAGTGTCAAACAGCTGTAAAATTAAAAATATCTGTATTCAGCAGTTCCCTGGGATGTGGGATTTGGGGGATAACTGAGCCAAACAGCAGGAGCAGGTGGATAACTGACCCATCAGACAGTTCTATCACTTTGAGCTCTGGAGGTGTCACTGGTGTGCCCATTCTGAGGAATGGTGAAGGAGTTTTGTACATGGAATTTGGATCTTTTGGATCCTCTGCAGGAGGAACTTAAATCCTAAATGGTATTTTGCCATTTGAGTTTAGGTGGGGAAAGAAATGTTGACTTAGGTAGTGATGTTTTTTTGCTGAGTAATTTTTATTGTCTCATAAATGAGTGGGGAATTGTCTCATAAATGAGTGGTGGCTTAGATTAACACAGATTGCTTCCCCCTCAAAGGAGTGTAGGAAATGGAATCGATGAGGCTGTGGAAATAAAGCATATCTGGAGGAGTGATTGATGCTCTCTAGCAAATTTGAAGATAATTTGCACAGGTCTTCTAAGAACACAAAACCAAAACCCTGAAACAGTCACCACCAAAAGTGTGATACAGGATTTTGTTCTGTTTTCCTCCAGTTTCTGCTGGGGAAGAAAGGTATTTTCCTTTTTATGTAAGGAGAGGAGCAGTCCCTCTATTCTCAATTATTCCATCAGCTGTGAGTGAGGTGCCAAAATAATTTTTTTTTTTTTAAATATGCATCATAAAAAAAACCCTCCAGAAGTAAACAGCAATGTACTGACTCAGGGCTTGTGGCATTTCTTTGATCTCTTTGCTGATGGAATTACCCTGCTCTCCTGCACTGCAAACAGCCACTTTGTGAAGATGTAGGATTATGTTCTTTGTCCTATTGTCAAAGTCTGGTCTGCAAACCACAGAAGAGGATGTGAATACTGTAACTTTGGGCTTGGCAGCTTCCTGACCTTTCTGAAAGGCTCACTCAGTGCTGCAGCAGCTCCTCCAGGGCTGGCAAGGTGACAGACGAGATGAATTAACTGGGCTTTTCCGTCTCCTACGTGTCAGATTCTTTGTTTTATATGGAAATAATTTCTGTCAAAACGGGAAATTTATCGTGAGGTACTTCCTCTGCCTGGAAAATGAAAATGTCAGCCCCAAGTCTGTTTGAATGTGTCTTCTGTTACAAGCCATGGGTGGAGCCAGCTTTGTCCCTCGATGCCACCATCGTGTTCTCCAGTGTCTGAACACAAAGGCACCTGTGCTGACCTGTGGGAGTAGGAATGTGTCACAAAAAAGTTAATAACAAAACCAGTAACAAGTTAATAAAAGTTAGTAATATTTGAGGACTCACATCAAAATTTCTGAAATATTTATAAGTTACTCGTATTTTTGTCTGTGTTGTGTCAATATGGTGAATGTTTCTATCTTTTCATGTGTATCTTTTCATATATGTGAATGTACATAAAATATTACAGAAGCTTTACTACTGAATAGGTACCATTGAAGATGGTACTACATGTACCATCTAGTCTGAAGAAACCCAGCCTGATATCTATAGCTGTATCAGGTTTAATATGTCAAATAGTGTAGGCTGTTGATATGAAGTATATTTGCACAGAGATTTAACATCTGTCATTACTGTAAGGGCTGAACAGACATCACAGTATTATGGCTTTCTAATAGATTAAGAAGGAGCCACGTGTCACGCATTGCCCTGCTTTGCATTTTCATTTATGACAAGCAGGGAATAATCCTGCACCTTGTCTGAGCAAAGATGGCACTGGGATAATTTTCTTGTTGGTTTGTTTTTTTTTTTTTTAAATCTGGAAAGGCAATCATGCTAAAAAGAGTTTGTTTAAGTATTGGGGGTGTTAAATATAATTTAATGAAATCTAATTTGTTATTATTTATTTCTTGTTACTATTATTAAATTTTATTAATTAGATGAGATTAATAAAGGGGGTTCTACAGTGGGTAGAGAGCCATTGAAGTGAAGAGAGACTTTGAAGGTGGAGGTTTTGTTGTGAGCTGTGGACGCCGCGTTTGGGCCTGTGAAATTCAATCGGAGAAAGCGAAAATAACTCCGGCCTTCCATCGCCTTCTTCAAAGCCCTGCAAAGGGAAGTTGGGCAGAAGCTAGGACAGGAAATTGAAATCTGAATACTATTTTAAACTGATGGGGTTAAAGGCCTCTCTTTTACACCAGCACACTTGTTCTTTTATTTGATACTTGAACTCTGAAAATTTTCTGTGACTTTCTAGGGAGAAGGAGGAGCAGCTGAGGCGGGTGACGGAGGTACAGAGGCTGCAGGCCCAGCAGGCAGGCGCTGCCCTGGAGGAGTTTAAGCGGCAGGTGGAGCTGAACTCAGAGAAAGACTCTGCTGAAATGAAACAGCGGGTGAGGAGGTCACAATGCCAGCCTTTCTGAAACTCTGGCGCAGTGGGATAGCGGATTCTGATCTTATAATGCCAGAAACATGCTCCACTTGAGAGTGCTACATCAAAATCTTTCACAATGTAGTGTCTTTGCAGCGAGTCAGAAAGGGATGGTGGCGGGTGTTTCATCTTTCTGACAAAGCCAGAATTGTCATTGTTATAAAGATATCTGCAGTTATGATACTGATTAGGGATTTTTCAGGAGTGAGAGTATAAAGTGTTAGTTTATACACCCTATGGAACAATGCTTGTCATATCCCACTTAAATGTGTCTCTTCCTACTCTTTTCCAGCGACTCTGTCTTCCATTAATGAGCTCCTGTAATCAGTTTGAGCCCAAACAGGGGCAGAGCCATGGTGGCTGCTGGCAGTCATGTGCAGAGGATGGAAAAATCCGCTTTTCTGTCCCTGAAAATCAGGGAGTTTAGTGGCTTAAATTTCTTATGGAGCAAACAGTAGTTAAACCATTCTCCTGGGAGTTTATAAAAGCAGCCCAAGGAGTGAAATGAGGAAGAAGCAATAGGTGATCAAAAAGAAGGGAGAGAAGGGACATTTCCTAACTCCTCGTGGGTTGAGATCTCCAGACAGAGCTCCAGCTTGTAATTCTGGATTACAAGTTCCAGCTCACCTGCCTTGACCAAGCCTCGCTGCTGACAGGAGGGTGCTGCAGGCTGGGGCAGGAATGGGTGGCTGAGGGTGCTGCCTTAGGACTGAGGAAATTCCCTTTTTGTTGTTCTCAAAGTTTTTTGAAAGTCTTCACTGCTGATATTTTTAAGACCCGCACAGACAGTGAATAACAGAATTTGGAAATTAAAAAAAAGGCAAGAACAAACTTATAAAAGCATGATGTGTTCAGCAAACCAGACCCACAATGGCAATACAAGAAATCCTACAGTTTTAATCTGACATTTTCTGTACTGTGTGACCCTCCTGCAATTTCTTCATGATGATTTAAAATAATATCCTAGTTCTGCTCTAAAGGGGATGTTGTCTAATTCTAGAAAGGCTAGTAATAGTTTCATTCACTGAAAAAAACTTCGGCAAAGAAAACCAATCCAAAACATCAGAAAGTACAAAAGAATTTGGAAAACATAGTCAACCATAATTTTAAAATGACAGTAAATTTCTTTCAGAATATTGCTGCATTCTGGGAAATTTTGAAAATCAATTTTGCTGCACTCCATGAATCAGCCAGAGGTTTACTCTTTCCCTGCTTGGGTGCTAAAATCTAGAAATATTAAATGATATTGTACAGTTGAGTGGTTCTATTCTACAGGAGCCAAGGTCCAAGGAAATACATCAAAGGAGCACTGCTGAAGCTCTCTCTTCATGGCTTTGGCCTTTCTCATTCCTCTGCATCCACATCCTCTTCGATAAATCCCCCAGTACATTGGAACATACTGGAAAATTCTGTGTTTTGTGCTGAGGTGGGATGTATTACTTACAAAACAACTGCAGTAGCCATAGCAACGCTGCCCTTTTATCTGCATTAGGAACACTGGGCTTTAAACCCATTTTTGGTGTGAGATAAAGTTAATTATGGAGATGAGTAGGATGGGGTCATTTTCAGTTATTGCAATCAATATTTGATTATTTAGTTTGTCTCTATGATAATATAATTTATTTTGCCATCTGCTTCCTATTTTGTCAAGCTTGTGATTATTGAGAGTCACCTGATGTCCACTGGTGGGTGGGTGGCACTGGTTTAACTGCAAGATCTGCATTTTTTCCAGTAGTAACTAAAAAAAAGATAAATATTACATAGATTGTGTCATGGTACTGCAGATCTGGGCGTTCCTGGGTTTGGCAAATAATGATCAAGATCCTTTGTTGCAGTTGTTGGAAATAGATGAATGTGACCTAATGAATAAACTGCAGAAGCCAGTAGATTTAAAGCATCTTTGCATTTGTTTTTACTATTTCACTTTTTAGAATATTTTCTTTCTCTTAAAAAAAACCTCCATTACTGCAGTAACGAGATCTGTTCTTTTTCTGGGTTTCATTGACCTGAGTAAAATATGGCCATGGACATGTAATTTGAGTAAGTTTGGAGCCGGAAGAAAATTATTCATAAAACATTGATTGCAGTCCCTTTTCTTAATGGCATAGAGTAGCAGTGAGGTTCAGGAGCTGCTTCCTCACTATTCTCTTTTTCCACTTTCTATTTGGCCAACTGCTCCTACTCCAGTCCCTTCCTTTCCTGCTGGAGTACTCTGCAATAAAATGCTTTTCCCACTCCGAGTGCTGCCTTTTCTCCTCCTTCCTGGCTGGGGAGTGATGTCCAGGCCAATTGGCACAGACATCTGTTGAACACTGAGCACTCCCTTAGGCCAAGCAGGATTTTGGCTTGTGGTTCAGAAATTCATGGGTTTCTTCTTTTTGTGGAGCAGATGGGCTTGTGGTCCTTCAAACCCCTCCACCTCTTTTCCCTTTTTAGGGACAGAGTTTATTCACTGCTTATGTTGGGATCTAGATGTAAAAGTCACTGATAAGTGTGCACTGCAGCAGAGTTACATATATATATATATTTATAACATTCCCTTGGAAACATGCCTGATGTACAGCTAACAGTTGTGCTTTTGATACAAAAGCCTTTGTTAATTGAGTTGTGAAATTGCTTCCTTGATGCTGCGTGCTGGAATCTGTGGGACTCATTATTCATAGGCGATGACTATCTTCAGAGGACTTAACTTGCAGCCAAATAATTCTCTTTTAACTTATTTAAAGCTATTTTCTGATTTAATGTAAACTTGCTTTAAATGTGTAGTTTATGCTCTGACTCGCACATGATTTTCCTTGAATTTCCACAGGCTGTGTATTTCTAAGTGAGATATATTTGAGTCTTAAATATGTCTAGAGAAAATATTCACTTAATTTCGATGGGATATTCAGCACTATTGAGTGAAAAACTGAGCCAATCCTTTGTAATTAGGGAGTGGCATAACAGTGATCACTATGTCCTTGAGTAACTAATAATCCTGTAGAGACTGAATATTCATTTTCACCACATACAAATGGTGTTTGTTATCATTCCCAACAAGTGATATTCTCCTCTTTGATGGTTTACAAACAACTGTGGAAATGTCAGAACATTTCAAGCTATGCCTTTAAAAAAAAAAAAAATTAAATATTCCCTTTCTTTTCCCATGTAGATGGCAGAGGTTGAAGCAGATCTAAGCAGATCAAAATTGCTCCGGGATAAGCAAGCCAAAGAATTCTCCCGGCAGATGGATGAGATCAAGAAAAGATTTGAACAACAGGTCAGTTGCTTTGCTCCTCCAGGTGGAGGGGAGAAAACACCCCTTCCTGCAGCTGTAGGTCACTGTGTGTTGCTGTCCTTCCTATAAAAACACAATTTATAGATATGCAGAGTTTTGTGATGGGGATGGAGCGGGGAGAACCCACACAGAAAATACTTTTTGTTTCCTCTTCACAATCCTTTGTACCTCCGACTCTTTCAAATTGTTTCCCAGGCTTACAGGTGGCAACACCTATTTTCATAATCACCAGGTTCAATTATTTAATGCATTATCTGTTTCTTTTCTTGTCAAGAAAGAGCGGTTTATTCTTTTTATCATTTTTGACACGGGGAGTGTTCACATGAATGCTTGTTTTGGCCCACTGATCGTGATTTTCTTCTTTGTAATGTAATTTCAGGGTTGGGAAATACTCAGGAAACGTTTGGGTGGAGACAAGAAAGTTTTGTTCAGTAGTGCTGTGAAATGTAAAGGGGGAAAAGCAGAAGCAGAGAAATTCCTGCATGACACAGACGTGGGAGCTAAGGAGCTGCACCACCAGACTCTGGTGTGAGCTGGTGCTTGGTCACAAACCTGAAGTGCCCTTTGTTGGTGACACCTGCTGAAGGATTGAAAGGGGGTTTTTAGTACTTTGTAGGAATAAGGTGGTTAATCCATGAAAGTTCTCTCTAATCACTGTTCTTGTGTGGATCTGAGCTTGCATTTCCAGCAGGGAAATGTGGTTTCACTTCTGTTTCTCTTCTGTGCCGTGAGAGGATGAAACGCTGTGGTTGGCTTTGGTGCCAGGCCTGCTCTGGCCCATCTGGAAGGGGCTTTTTCAGGGAATTAAGGAACAAGATCACTTTGGTAGGTGTTGAGAGACCCCTGCTCTGTGCTGGGGAGGAACAATGGTGTGTTTTGTGTGTGGCTCTTGGAACAGAAGGGAGTTTGTTGGGTCAGATCAAAGCATTTTCCCTGTCCTCACTCAGAGCTGTCAGCGTCACCACTTGTGCTGCCACCTGACAGAGGTGACATGTTGGCCTCTGGAAGGGTGAGGGACATCTCACAGGTGTTCAGCTTAACTGGGGGATGTTATTTATGATGATTCCTGCATTTAGGGATTCAGAAATAGTCAGAGATACTGGGGATTTGTGCAGGAAAGGTGAGGAAGTTTGGTGTGTCAGGGACACACTGAAAGGACGGTGATGGGACTGTCAGGGTCAGTTGGACATCTGCCCTAAAGGAATTTTTTATTTAATCATATTTTCACATCATTTTTGTGATAAGGTTGGCTCACCTTTTTCTTTACAGTTCTCATAATTTGTAGTTCATCTTTAAAGACCAAAGTAAGCATTTATTCAAAGATTTTGTTCCCATTTTCCCATCTCAGATTTTAATCTGTGGAGATAAATACTAACCTGCAGTGCATCAGGAGTTACAGCATTCCTGTTCCCACCTACAACTGGTAATTTTTTGTTTTTACTATCTATGGTAACATCCACCAAGCCATAGATTAAATTTTCTGTCAATATTCAGCTGACTTTGCATGCTAAAGGCAAATGATAATGTCTCATATTGTCATGGTTTGGTTTTATGGGTCTTCTTATATTCAGACCTTCTGGAGATTGTGTCAAAAAAACCCACAAAGCAAGAAATTAATATGAGAGTTAAAATTTTTTTGGTGAATCTGTTCTGTAACAATGTTGATATTGTGGTAAACATCAGTGAAAGTATTTTTCACTGAGATGTTTACTGCTTCCCATTTATTTTATTTAGGATAGCTGCTTTTACTCTAAGAAAGAACAGCTAAGCTTTATGAGACATCACTGGAACCCAAGGGTTTTAGCCCTAAACAGCTAAACAATGAGAGCCTAAGAAGAATTTTCAGTGGAATCCTATTTATGCCCATTTTAAAAATTTATTTCTCTTTGTGCTTCATCTGGAATGTTCTTTGAAAGTTGGTAAGCATGAAGAATACGTGCCCTTTCCTGCAGATTGCAGGGAGTTATCACTGGGAACGAGGTTCTTTTGGAAGGCACAAAGCCCCTCCAGCCCCACCACGGAGCAGGATGAGCTCAGTTCTTCCACTCTTAAAATTTCCTTTCAGTACTTCCAACTTCTGTTTCTCTGCACTGCTCTCTATTTATGCTTCAGAACTACTAAGCCATTTTTAAAGCAGACTTGCCTTGTTTTACTGCATATTTCTTTGGTTGTTACTTGGCAAGGAACAGACTGATTTAAAGTGTTTAAATAGAGCAGTGAATTCAAAGTGGGGATACATTTTGACAGGGCTCCAGCAGACTTCCAGTTGGAAATAGACACCCAACCAAAAACCTGGATATTTTAGCTACCTGAGAAACATAGTGATTGCTTTGAGATGTTCTGCCTCAAGTGTCTGAATCTAATTGTCAAATGAAGTTTAGACATAAAAAGGGAAAGGAAATTGCCCTACAAATTTATTTTTTGTTGGCTGTCATGGTGAGTGGCAGGGGTAGCACTGAGGGCAACCTGGACAATTCAGTTGCCCATAATTTTAATCAGATTGGTAATAAAGAACCAGATTAACTGCTGTGTTATCCAGTTCTCCAGTCTGGGAGACATTTTGGAAGTGTAGGCACTTGGAGCAGTGGTTTCACTTCTCTGCTTTATCTGAATGGTTGATGTCACAGGACTCTGCTTGAATACTTCAAAACAATTATTGGTGTGCACATGGACTGTTCATTGTGGGGCTGAAAGATTGCTCTGCCTGCAGATTAGACATACTGATATATTGATATTTATCTGATACTTATTACAACAAATAACCTGATACAATGATATTTATTTATCCTTGCCTTCTGCCTCAAAAATAATTTGGAAAAATCCGCAGCAGTTAATATTTTGTTAGCTTTTCAAATGCACTCAAATCCATTAATAAAGCAAAAAAGGAACTTTTGGATCTTGTAGTATTTGGTTTCAGCTGTCACGTGTCCCTCCTGGTTCCAGCTTCATCTGATTCGGTGCCACTTGCTTTTGAAGTATCCACTGAGAGCACTCTCAGAGAGAAACTGGTGACTTTTTTTTTTTTCTTCTTTAAATATACTTTAGCTCAACTTTGTTCTACTTGCAGCTGTTAGATTTGAAAGTATATTTTGAAGAAAAAAAATAACTCCAGCAGCACCAGAGTTCCTATCTGCTGGGAGCAGCTGCTTTTGGCACTTCAAAGCCAGTGGACAGCACAGTGAAGGCCTCAGCCTTTCCTGCCTTTGAAATGGTTGCAGTATCTGTAGTTGGGCTTTATGGCACTGTCAGCACAGGAAGAAAGGTTGTTTTGGTTTTTTGCACCCCCTTCCTTTTTTCTTTTTTTTCATTTTTCCCCCCTGCTTTCTAATTACATCCTCAATTTAGCTCAAAATACCTGGGAAGTGTTTCTGATGGGTTCACCTTCTATGAGGCCAAATGTTTGAAAGAGCTTGTGCCAGGCTTTTCAATAATGGATTTTAGTCAAATTTGACAGAAAAGTTAAGGAATTTGCTGGGTTTTTTTCC
Source organism: Leptocoma aspasia (assembly GCA_013399835.1). Lineage (NCBI taxonomy): Eukaryota > Metazoa > Chordata > Aves > Passeriformes > Nectariniidae > Leptocoma > Leptocoma aspasia. The sequence goes on from VXAX01007666.1 coordinate 296,976, forward strand.
CATATTCTTGTCAGTTGAGCACTTTTGAGAGCACATCTCTCGTGGGGAGTGGTGGTTCCATGGCAGAGATGGGACAGGGCTTCATGCAGGGACATTCCCCAGCACACTTAAGTACATTCACACCTTTGTTTCAAGCAGATTTTCATAAATTGTCAAGAATTGAACAGTTTCAGTGAACTTAATGTGGTCCTAATGCTTAAATGACATTATCATGTTCTTTAAAAGAACCCCGAACCATTAATAATCACTGTGATCACTGCTACACCCATTTTTTCCTGAGAACAGTTGCTGAAATGACTGAGTGAATGTGAAATAAATGAGATGCAAGATTAGAAAGAGAGCCAAAGCCTAGGAAATTTTATTTTCCAGCAGGGAGAGAACGTAGAAAAAAACAATTGATGAGTTACTGTGTTAGCAGGCTGGGGTTACCTGATGAGTTATGGCCATACTCTCTGAGATTAAATGCCAGCCTAAATATATAAATAATCCTTCTGGTTTGGTTCATCTTTAACTGTGTTTATTCCCTTTAAAAACAATTATTCATGCTTCCATAGGAAAGTGGAAAGTTGTTACATGATAGCTGAAGAATCTCCCTGTATCTCAGGAAATCCTTTCTTGTGACATTTATTGTTGGGTTCTGACTTCTGCAAAAGTTATGAAGAAATTAGAGTTGTCATCTTGTCCTATGTATCCAGACAGGGAAGAAAGAGACACCTTCAGAAATATTTTCCTGGGTATTTAATGAAATCACTTTGAAATCATGCTAAAGACAAGTCAATAGACAATGCCTTTAAGTTGGGAGCAATACAAAGGTGTGGTTGAGTTTAAATATGCCTTTTATAATAAAGAAGGTGAGATAAAGAAGTGCAAAATGGCTGGTTAAAAGTGAAAAAAGCATGTTTGTAATGTTACCTGCCAGCAGCAAGGACAATATCTGAGGTGCTGCTGGGACACTGTTCTTGTTTTAGCAGTGTGCTGGAGCAGAAGAAAGTGTTGTTGAGAGGAGAGGAAGAATATTCTGTAGATCTTTTTGTCTTTTGTAACTTTCTAGTGAGGTTAATTTAAAGAAAAGAGTGAGGTTCTCTCAGGCAAGATATTCATTTAGTAATTGACACTAATAGAGATAACAAGCTCAACCTCCAGCTCACTTTGTCCCCATACCCTTGCTCTGTTAAGAGTTCCTGCCACTGCACTTCCATCCTAGCTTTCCTTCTGGCCCCATTCTTCATTTTCTGTTTTTCTAGCTCCTCTTTTACCAGTCTGTTACCCACCCAAGTGCAGGAAACACTTGCAAAGCCCCGTTTGAAATCTGCTGTTCCTTGGACTGACCAATGCCCCAAGCATTTCTTAACTGCACATTAACCTGGCCACTTATTTTCAGAGATCCACAATCCATTTTTAGTATGCTGGTTTAGTTATGAGGAGAGAGTCTTTGTGAAAAGCTTTGTTCCTCTCCTCTTTGTCTGTACTCTTAGATAATTGAAATACAGTCTGTTCTTGCAAGGAGGCCAAATGAGCACGTTAGTAGAAGCTCTAAATTTTTCATGTCATCGGCAACAAGCTGCATAAATTTCATTTAATAAATTAATCTAGGATGCATAAACGTTTCCTTTGAACCATCCTAAGACACAGATGAATACCATTTGTGCAGAATATCTGAGGAATAGTTTCTTCAATCAACATCAACTTTTTACTTTATAGCTAAAACTCACAAATGGGAAAAGGAGACTAATTTAACCTCCAAGTGAAGAGTGGGTGGAAATCTTCTCATGGTGCCATTGCTGTTTACAGAATTGTTAACCAGACAGATGGGTATTTGCACGGTCTCCTTCAGGCATCTGAGCCGTGTGTGATTCAGAGTTAAAAGCCTGAGCTCCCTGTGTAGTCACAGAATCCACTTTAGGGGAGGAGGGAGAGGGAGGCGATTCCAGAAGCACAAACGGGTGCCTGCGGTAAACAGCGAGTCAGGCTGGGAAGGCAGTTCTGTGTTCAAAGGAGGTCCTTGGATAAACTGAATCCCTAAACAAAGACTTATATACAGCAAATTCTGCACCAGAGCCTGCTGCAGACAGGCATTTGCAGTGGCTCAAGGTCTGTTAGTTGGGAAGAAATATTTCTCTTTGCAGCCTGCGATGGGTTTGGTGGTGTGGGTGGGCTGGGGAGGGGAGGGACATCCTGATGTTCATCCTGGCACCAAGTTGGGTTTAATCACAGGGATGCAACTCCATTTCCAGTATATTGTTACAAGAAGGCTGGAGAGGGATTTTTCACAAGGGCATGTATGATGGGACAAGGAGGAATGGCTTTGAGCTGAAGGCAGGCAGGTTTAGATTAGATATTAGGAAGAAATTCTTTACCATAAGGGTGGTAAGGCCCTGGCACAGGTTGCCCAGAGGGGTTGTGGACTCCCCATCCCTGGAAGTGTCCAAGGCCCGGTTGGACAGGGCTTGGAGCAAACTGGGATAGTGGGAGGTGTCCCTGCCCATGGCAGGGGCTTGGAATCAGATGAGCTTTAAAGGTCCCCTCCAACCCAAACAATTCTGTGTTTCTGTGACTTAAAAACAAGTCTACTCATGCCAGAAGATTGGGAAGATGGAATGACTGAGGAGGGGTTTGTGCTGCCTATACTTTAAAAATATTAAAATTCTAAAAACCCTATATAAGTAAAAATTTACAGATCAGGAGTATAATTTTATGTGGTGAGAGTGAGACCATTCAGGTGCATTATTTTAGGGGAGGATAAATCAAACGGCAGTTTGGCTAAAGACCAGCTTGTTTCTTTTAGAGAATTTCTTGCAATTCTTAGTTTGCAGTTGAAAAAGAATTATTAGTGGTTGGTGAAAAGGTATAAGTATTACAGAAAACACAGTCATGCCAATTAAATTATTGCAGCCTGCAATGAAATAGAAAGTCATGTGCATTACTCCATGTGTACTTGCAGCTTCAGTGGTAATGTGTGGTTCTGCACAGATGTATTTTTCACTGTCCCATTTGCCCTTGGCTCATTACAGCCCTTATATCTTGGAAGACCTTCATGTTTCAACTTACAGAAAAATCTCCCCCCACAGAAAAGTGTAAATTAAAATCCATTTAATTTACTTGCTGCAAAGGAGCTCTGGTAAAAGAGGTTCTGGTTTTCTCTCTTAACTTGCAGGGAAGATGCTCCTTTTCTGCCCAAAGTTATGCTAAACCAGACCCCAGTGTGATTAATACTCACTCCTCCAGCCTGCTAGATCAGATTACTCTCAGCAGCAGTATTTGCAGGGATGGGTAATCCCCATATCCTCATGGAACACGCACGTTTACTGATAGGCTTAGGAGACAGAAAACACTCCATTTTGCTGGAGCTGTTATTTGGGGACAGATAATGCACTGTGCCCTGCCTGGGCAGAGGCTGGGGCTGGTTTTCAGCAGGGTAATCATGCAAACACCCGACTTACAAACACTTAAATGATTTTAGGATGGAAATGCTGAAGAGAGACGTGCTGTAGGTGTGCTGCAGAGTGAGTTTAGCTCTGTGACACGTGCGGTGCATTGGTGGCTTCTCCAGCCCTCAGTTCAGTGATGCCAAAACAGTGCTTATAAAATAATCCTGCCTTGCAAAACCATATTTTTTATAGGTGTTACTTAAAATATTTCTGGAATTGCGGACATAAATTTACATGAATTTTCATACTTTGGTGTCAAATATTTATTGTAGCAGTTACATTTTTCAAAGAGGTAGTGAGCTAACTAATTTCCTTTCCCTCCTTTGGGGACTCTAAAAGGAATTTCAAAGGCGTGCTTGTTCTTGAGAACAAGTTGAAATTGTTCTAAAATTGAAAAGCCTAAACTTAGTGTGTGATGTAAAAGCAAAAACTGGGTAGTAGAAGGCCTTGTCTAAATTAGGGACTTGCACAAGGTATTTGCTGGTGTTGATTATATTACAAATCTTTGGCTTCTCAAACCATCTCCTGCGATCAGTGGGCTGTTCATTGTCAATCTTTGTTCTTCAGGCGTGCTAACAGCAGCAGGATTTCACCTTGGCTCTGTATTAGTCTGTCTCTTGTTTTAGCAAATTGTCCTAAAGCACCTCCCCATGTGAGTGCAATTCCATCTGCCCATGTTCATCAGCTGAGTTGTCACTGGCCTGGGCACCAACCACGCTGCCAGATCTGTTTGGCACCTTCTTGTTTGTGTGTGTGAGTGGACAACAAGAGACTGTCACAATTCTGGCATTAATCTTTTTTAGCTCTTTGTTAAGAATTTTGTTTTCTTCTCAACATCCTTTTCTCTGCAAGAGTAAGGAAATTTACATTTCGGTTCAAAGATAAATTTAGAAGGAATAGTGTAATTAAAAGCTAAATTTAAAGTAAAGAGTGTAATTCTGATGACAGTTTAGTAAATCATCTGTTGGCTGTTGTCTTGAACGTTGTTCTATCATACTGTGTGGAGATAATTAAAAAATGAAGAATTCAGCTAAGAAGAGATCATAATTTTCAAATATTTGTTGTACTTGGTAACAGCAGTGGTAAGAAAGGCTCTCTCAGGTCAGACAGACATTCCTGCTTGGTTTTGTGTCCAGGCCATGGCTGGAGACAGGAACAGATGCACAGGGAAGGGAATAAGAGATTTTCATCTTTGGGAAGACAAGATGAGGAAACATCCAAGGCACAATGAATGCCCTGTGATTATGGTAATAGGGCACACACGATTATTTAATGAATGTTCCTTTTCAGCATCGCCCCTAATGCCCATTGTGAATGTCATGTTGCTTGTCTGGCTGAAATGTATAGCACCTAGCAGTGCCTGCCCTGGACACTGAAGTGCTGGGTTGGAGCAGACACTTGAATGTGATCTGATGAAGTGCTCAGCATCAAGGGCTACATGCAGCCAGACCTCAACACGACAGAATTTTTGAAGGAGGTGGTTTTGTTATATCACTCATAAAGGCGCTCTCTACCTCAAAGAGGAGACAGAATCTGTCTGGTTTGTGAAGAATTAATACAGTTTTCATGCAGTTTCCCTTGATGAAGAAGTCCTGTTGTTGCTGAAAAGCAGCATGGATTTTCTCCTTCTGTTTTTTGCTACGTGTTAATTTTTTTTCCCTTTAAAAAAAAACTATAACAATACAAGAATGAGAGAGGGAGGAGTGGAAGAGAAGCCATAGTGCTTGGCAGCAGTTCTGAGGTGAGCAGGAGCTTCAGGGAATGCTCACCAGGGCAGGGAATGGCTGCTCAGTTACTTTGTGTTATTTGCTTTGTTGGTTGGGAATGTGGAATACCTGCTAATACTCATTAGGGAAGAAGGGTTTGGAGGCCTCTGAAGGATGAAAATGTTCTGGTCCTCATCCTTTCTCTCCTCTCCTGTTTCTACACCTCTGCTCCCTGCCAGAAACATCTTAAAGTACTAAACCAAAACCATCATGAGGAATACGTAGCTTTAAATGAGGAGGGTTTTTAAATTTTTCTTCAACAAATTTGCCTTTTGTAAGGCACCTCCCCTCATGGTACCACCCTTTCTCTTCCCACGTACCAGCTGGGGGAACACCCCTCCTACTGAAGGACCTTTTGCTCGTTCCACCTATTAAATTAAAATCTTTGTGTCTATAAATGATGAGAGAGAAGAGATTACTAAACAAAACAATTTACTTTGGTGGGTGTGGCAAAGGTGTAAAGCGCTGGAGAAGAAGAATGTGTCCCCTGCTCCCTCTGGGTCACATTCCCTGCCTGCTGCCCTGTCTTCTGGTAAAAAAGTGACATCTCCAATAACTGAAGCTCCCCACAGCAAACTGCCTTAACCCAGACGTACATGGAACAACCAGCTGAAAACCCAATAATTAAGGCAGCAAAATGTTTGAAGGGAAAGGCATCTCCTGTTGACGTGATTTCTTTTTAATCAGGTCTCATTTATGAAGGAACACTAAACATTTTTTCTCCTAAATCAGGCAAAGGCTCTACAGTTATTTTAGGGAGCGACAGCTTTTTCTCTTAGGCACAGGATGAACACCGCGAGCATCGGAGAGAAACCAGTTTTGTACAGAAACCTTGGGCAAAAACCTGGCGTAAAGAACTCGGTGTGAGGATCCCAGGCCCAGCCTGGAAAATGTGAGGGGTTAACCCCTGCAGGGACTTCAGGCATCTCTTAATGAGCTCTTTAGTGTTATTAAATAATGTAGATATGTTAAACCATGCAATGTTGCATCTGTTCTTCTCGCTCCGTTTGCGGAAGGATGCTCCCAACCACAGCATGGATGGCACATTTCCCTTTTAAACTTGCAACAACGCTGATCTGCAGTTTGAGAAAATGCCCTTTTTTCTAAAATTTATTTTAACTTAGCTTCAAATTTTCCCCGCGGAAGCCGGGCAACCAGCTGATATCATTCCAGAATTGAATGCTACAGCTTTAAGATAAGGTGCCGGGCGCTCTCGGCGCTCACACAGCGGCTCCTCCCGTCCGCTCTTTTTTTCCTTTCTCATGCTGAAAATACCCCCCCATGTTCACGATAAGAGATTTCTCTTTTTTTTTTTTCTTTTTTTTTGTTATTTTTCTTCCTTCCCCCCCTTCCTCCTTCCCCGAAATCCACCAAAACTGAAGAAAAATCCAAGTGACTGTTCTTAGCAGCTGTGTGGCCCGGAGTTCAGTGGGGAAGCGGCTTCCTGCCGTCCCTATTCATCACCTGCTTCAAAGGCGGCCTGGCCGCTCCAGTGTGCAGGCCAGGTAGGGTGCCTTTGTGCGCAGGCGGGAGGATTAATATCAAAGCTGCAGCAACCAGGCCCTTGGTCTCAGGCTGCCATTCAGGCAAGCGGGGAGAGGCTAAGAGTGGCCAAGGTCACAGCATCCAGTGTGGTGCGGACTGGGAACGGCTCCTGAGAATAGAGGGCTTCTTATGAAATCATGGTGCAAGCTTGCGGCACAGCAGGTGCCCTTCTGGAACACATACATCTGTTTATGTTGGGATAGCGTAGCTGACAACGGGATAATAGAGCTTTGTTTTTTTTATAATTTTCTTGCTCTT
>VXAX01007666.1:303989-320360 GCA_013399835.1 Leptocoma aspasia
TTTTATTTAAGGGGAAAAAAAAAAAGACAACTCTATGCGCCAGCGTTGAGGAATATCGCAGGAAGAGCGTTCGCTTTGGAAATCATAAAGAAATCTTGCAAAGCTTTAATTGCTGGGGTGGGGGGTTTTGTGTGTGTATACTTAAGCGAAGGGGCGAGCAGGCTGCCTATTAACCATTTAGGATCCTCAGCCCTGCTGAGGAGCAGCAGTGGGATACGGGGGCACCCGCCACACAATGCGACAATGCCTCCCCTTTTTTTTTTTTTTTAAATATTATTTTTTCGCACGCTTCCGACATTTGTACCAACAAATTGGGTAAGGATGCGCTGGATTTGCTCGGTTGTCTCCATTGTTGGGATTGTCTGGAGGAATTCTGTCACGCTAACGGTGGCTTTTTAAGAGGTGAGGTAATAGTGACGTAAAAATAAAATTGCCAACTTGATGAAATTAAGGGGGAAATTAAGCTGTAGACGAGTTGTCATGACGACAAGGATGTTCTATTGATGAACTGTACTCCTCCCTGTCCAATCAGATAGTGGAGCTGAAGCTGGAGCATGAACAGGAGAAGACGCACCTATTCCAGCAGCACAACGCAGTGCAGGACTGCCTGGTCCGAGACCATCAACGGGAGATCGAGAAGCTGGAGAAGCAGCTTCGCACTGCCATTGCAGAGCACGAGAGCCAAACTCAGGACAGCAGGAAACGGGACGGCCAGGTAACGATCAATAACACTTGAAGGGCGCCCGCTTATTAGAAATTGCTGATAATGAGTGTTTCCTGTTTGCCAGCATTGTTGGTGGTGCTCGCTGGGGGAGCGTTTGCGAAACTGGCACATAAACGTGATTTCGATTTTCTTTTTTTTTTCTTTTTTTCTTTTTCCGCTTTCCCCCCTCCCTTCCTACTGCTGAATAGGGCTTTAACTGCAAAAACCACAGGTAGCCAGATTAAAAATCCCATGGTGCGCTATAACTCGGCCTATTTATAATCTTGTCTCATTTTCTTTCATGATGGATTTGTTTAAGAAGAAAAGGTATCTGTTCTTTTTCCCCCCCAGCCCTCACACTCACTCCTCCTTTTCTCCTTCCTGGGCAAATCCATGTGAATTATATCTGCTTCATTCGTGTGCTTTTTTTTGTTTTAAATCTCTGCAGGTAACTCACAAATGGCTTTATTTCCTTTTGTTCACGTCTTTTTTGTTTCAGTTTTTGTATTCTAGATTTGCATTGTGCGTTTGGTTCCGTGTGTCGGATGTTTGATAAGATGATGTGGTTTTGGGGTCGCTTACCATCACGTTTATTTTCCTACACACACGCACCCCTCCCATCCTCCATCTCTGTGGTCACTGTTGGAAGCCATTTGGCAGAATAACCCCCAGCTGGGGTAGCATTTGACTCTTCAAACTTCTGGATGAAATGCACACTGTCAGCATGGAAAATGATCTTTATGAGTTTTCACTTCAAAAACCATCTTACTGCCTTTTTTTCAATGTATTTTGTAAGGATGGCGTGGTATATTTTCCTAAGAGTCTTTATTAAAGAGGCCTGCAATGGCAATATTCTAAAAAGGAAGGTGATTTTCTAGTTTAAAGAGTTTATAGAAAATAATCTTTCCTAATCAGCGTTAGAATTGCTTATCACGCATGGATTATTTTGTACCCAAACTGGACATTTTGGTAAAGCATCTTTAATGACACGTTTTCCGCGCACCACCACCTTCCCTATGAGATGTTAGGCTCAGACTAAGAGGCATTTTCACTCTCCTTTCCTGTAGACTGGTAGGCTGTGGCTTTTACTAACACCTCTAATGGAGCTAAATGAAACTGAATTGAAAATTGGCTTTTGAAATCAATTGGTTTTTTACTTTGGATGGCTCGGACTATCGAAATCTGGCTTAAGGAAGTCCGTTAGGAAGCAAATGGCTTCTTGGGGGAAGTTGAAAGGTATATTGCAAAGCCAGGACTTATTTCTCCATTTCCACCATTGTGGTTTTCCAATGAAAACGGGATAGACTTTGTGAGACCACTTGGGAAGGGGATACTCAGGTGGCCTCTGAAAAAAAATTGAACCTCACCTTTTTTTGTGCTGCATTGTAAGAGCGAACAAAACGTTAAATGGTTCAAAGGATTGGTTTTTTATCTTTGCTTTTTTTCTTTTGGCCCAAGATAGATTCATCTCAGCTCTGGATCTGTTTGCAAGTGTCTTTTCAGAGTTGTAGCTTCCTCTCACCTGCATTTCTGCTGTTGCATTTTTTTGCGGACAAAGGCAGAGCTGTAACTCCCACGTTAAAAAAAGGCAGTTTTGGAATGATATAGAATTATTCTGTCTACACACCAGTGCTCATCCCAGTTCCTGTGTTGCTCTGAATACAAAAGGAGAGGGACTCTCTTCAGCAGGTCCTGAGAACTGGGAGGTGTCTCTAAGTCCAGCTCTGGTTTATGCTCTTGGGGGTTATTTCTGGCAAAGGTTGGAGCCCAAAGTTTGGTTGTGCTTTCTGTTTGCAGGGGCATCAGCGATGTTACTACAGGTGCTCTGTGGAAAGCTGGGAATTTTAACAGCTATTGGGGGAATCTGAACGGTGTGAAAAGCAGAGTTTGGCCTTTTTACAGAGCTTTTCTTTGTAGCTTGAATATCCCTGTACAGTCATTTGAACATTGCTGCCATGAGAGTGACATGTAAATCAGGGAAGAAAAGGCAGTTGCTTTGACTAGAAGAGCTGTTTGTTTAAATTCTAGTGAGACTCGCCCAGCTTTCAAGGACGAAGATTTTTCCATTTGGGAAAATAAATTACTCTTCGTTCCTTCCTCTGGTCTTTGTATTCAAATCCACCTCTGTCTTTGCAGTGAGCTCAACAGACAATACTAATGTTTCTTATGGAATTATAGCCCAGATTTTTAATAATTTTTTTTAAATCTTTGCATATGTTTACTAAAAATGCGTGTTTTGGACATCTGATGTGACTAACGGCTAATGTTCTTTATTAAACTTTTGTCAGGCTCTAAACAAAGGTAACCCAGTCATTTAATGGGTATTTAACAACACTGCATTTTAAAAACCTGTTAAATTGGAACCATCTTTGACAGCAGTAATTTTTAGGAGTGCTTTGTGTCGCAGTGAAGGTGAGATGAAGTACTAGCGGAGGCCATTTTGCTTGGTGAAATGAAAAGTGGATTTGCTGGGTTATTCGAAAAATTTAAATAATAATTAGTGTTAATCACATATGAGTAGCTTGGTTTGAAGGACCTATCTGCTCAGTGTTGGGTGAATGATGTGAAAGCACCGTTATTAAAGGTATTCACTGGAAGTCTTTCTTAAATCCTTTTCCATATGAAAGAGTAGCGAATACGTATTTCTTAATATACGTGGTTAAAATATGTATTTCTCACTATATTCCTGAAGACAACTATGACTGAGTACTGCAGGTCAATTCCTTTTACAAATACTGTAAAGATTAATTTAGTTTTTTTTATTGCATATCCAAGGTCTCTATTTTCACGGACGTCTTCAGATACTGTGAAAGACACTATAGAAAATAGTTAGATTTTATTCAAACATAAATACATTTATTAATGCTTTAATCTCAAGTAGAGTACAAAAATTAAGATTTGAGTGCCTTGCCAGATTTTAATTAAATATAAAACAATGTTATTTCTTTGTGAAGTATAAGTTGAATATATTTTCAAGAAAGGAATTTGATTGAAGCGTATCACCTTTTGTGTTGATAAATTTCTGGATAACGATTGCATTCCGCTTGGATTTCTCCATTTCTAGGAGTCTTGCTCTGATTTTTTCACCTGGGGTTGTAACGCTTGGTGAGGAGTAAATTGACTTGTAGGTCAATAAAAGTCAAAGCAGTACAAAGGCTTTTATGCCATGCTGTGTTCTTGTAGGCTTTTAAATCCTGTACGTTTTCTATGAACTGCCATAATGTTGTTATTCTTTAAACAGTAGCTAATCACACAGGATTATGGTGTTTTTAAAGAGTAGTTTTGAATCACTACTTCTATTTAATTGAGATATCTGGATTTTCTTTAGGAGCATTCTTAAGTTTGCTCATACATTCCGCACCTCCCTAAGTAATTTTAGTTTATCCGTCAGTTCACAAAACAGGGAACTCCTTGCATGATGGAGACCTTCCTTTGTTTTAGTAAAAGCAGTCTTGCTATGGAATCAGTGATTTTCTGAAGCAAGACTTCAGGTCACAGAGAATACATCCAGTTTGCTTGGCGAAATGAAATAGCAAGGTTAGGAAATTTTAATAACTGAAGTGGAGGGGCTGAGTGTCTGTGGTGCAGGTTGTGCCCTCATATTTCCCCTTTATCCTTTGAATGTCCATCTCTCCCCAGCATCTGCCACGTGCCCTCAACCAGCTCAAAGATTTCCATGTTCCAGCTGCTGTACAGGGTTGGATCATTTTCCTGCTCGTTCTTCCACCGTTGACCTTTGGGCAAGAAGAAGGAATAAAATGTACCCCCGTAACATCAAATACAGCGCTTGGCACTAAAGGAGAGGAAAGAAAGTTTCCATGAGGAAGCTGAATCCTCTTTCCAGGTTCTGTTCTGAGATAATTGGCCAGGCCACTGCATTCATCCTGTCGTAATTGGGTCAAGAGCAGCTGGAGCGCTCGGGCGCGTTCTGCCCGCGCGTGTCACTGATGTCACCGTGTTTCATTTTAACAGGCAACGCTTGTGCTCTCAAAAATGAGGCTGCTCTAAGAGATCACTGCTCTTTTGGGGTGTCTTGGGGCTCTCAAGAAACCCTTATTGGTTGGGAAAGAAAAACCTTGAGTTGTTCTGAAGCTGTGGAACACAAACATTGAGAACGGAGCTTGTTACAAAAAACCCTGACAAACAGGCTGGAGGTGGTAAGAAGAGTTAATAAGGTGTTATCCCATGGCTGAAGGATCCATTTCCTTTTTCCTCTCTTGCTTTGTGAACTTTCCATAATCCCCTTGGCCTTTACCATCCTGGTTTGCTTTCCCTTCTCAGAAATCGGTGGCTCCTCCCCTGGTGTCCCATGTACAGCACATCCCATCCCTTCTTTTCTGGCTTCTCTTTGGAAATTTCTTTCTTTGCTCTTGGGATCAACAATCTTTCTGCAGCTACTGCATTGCACCTGCTTTTGTCTGAATTAATTTGAGCCCGTGGAGTTAAAATAAAAAGCCAGTAGCAATCACTATTTTCATTCCAGCAATGATAGTTATTTTCATTCCAGCAGGTTCTTGGTATATATTTGTGTTTCTGTGTAGATAATTAGTGTATCAGCCAAGTGAGGGAAACAGAGGACATTTATCTTGGCTCCATAAATGTATGAAGGGTGGCTGTGCTGCTGTGTGTCCATTGCAGAGCTCTGTCAACTATCGACAAGAGAAAATACAGAAAAAAACCCAATAGAGACATTACCTACTTGTTTAGTGGTAGCTAAATACCCAACTCCTGCCCAGTTTCTGTCTGTATGCAAATACTGATGCAACAGTAACTTTGCAGTACTATACTATATTAATAAGAAGGATTTGGGGAGCATTTTTTTCAGACTAGGAGACTCTCTTCAACTTTGCTCTGAAAGAACCTATTGTTATCGACAGATAAATCACTGATCAACTCTTCTGCTTCATGTAATTCTTTTAATATCTCCAGACACCAGTTCCCACATGGCTATTCTCCCAGTATCAGTGGAAGCAATTTGCTTGAGGGGATCTGGAGGGCACAGATAGAGGTAGCCTGGGAAACATTCAGATGCTGACAGTGCTACTGAAGTCACTTCTGTTTACAATTTGGAGTAAATAAATTATATTACTCATTTTTTTTCTTTTTACTTCCTTTCCTTTTCTTAGCATAAGATGTCTTTGGCATGGGAAGAAATGCACTGCTTGCAATGCAGGCTTTCTCTGCAGCCAGTCTGAATAATGGAGTTGCAATCTAAATATTTGTTTGTTGTATTTTACTTGGAGAGTGGCTCTTGGGCTGCCACTCAGACTCCCGTAGACACACAGCCGTTCCCTTTTAGCCTTTCCCAAACAAAAGCTTTTGGCTATATTGCAGCATGTTTAATTTACCACCAGTCAGCCCAAGATAATGAACATGACTGTTGATGTAAAGTATTTAAAGTACCAAATATTTGTTGCAGCACTTGTGTGGTTTTCCTTGGTTGTTATTCACAGTCTGCTGACTCAGGGCTGCCATGGATCCCATTGATGGGGAATATCTGCTGAAATCAGGGATCTGGTGGTGGGTCCCGTGGAAATGCTCACCCTGGGCTTTCACTCAGAGCATTGCTGTGAAATGGTCAAATGCAACAGTTTCTTGTGGAAATACTCAAATACTGCAAACCCACAGAGCAGGTTTTTACTGGAGTAAGCGCAGGGGAGCTGTGGGAAGAATTTGGGCTGCAGCATTGGCATAATCTTTGAGATAAGAGTGAAAAAGGAGCCTTTGCTCTGAACTGGAGCAGACAGTGCAGGCTCAGTGTTCTCTCCATCGGGGTCTGGGTCTCCTGAGCACACCCCTGTCCCTGCTCAGGTGATCCCACCTTGCCCCGTTTGTGTTCCTGTGTCCCACTCTGGCTGAGCTGCTGCCTCGGGTTGGGACACCCTTCCAACACCTGTTGATCCAGCTGTGAACATCTGCCACGTCCTCACTTCAGGCACCCTTCAAAGTGTCCTTGTGCCATAGTGGGTGATCGTCTCTGATGTCTCCAGCATTTTTCCTCAACTCTCATTCTTCTCATTAGAACTGAAGTTGGATTGTGAGGAATTTGGGGTGGGAGGTGTGACTTCACCTCTCTCCTTTTATACTTCACTCAGCCCAGCACTTGAAATACTTAAAGACGTTTTTAGAAGACATACATAATAGTGCACAAATTGTCATCTGCTGATTAAAAATGTTAAGTTAACTTAGGAGACAGCAGACATTTTGTGCTGTCTACTGTGTATGTAAAAGAGAAAGCAGTTGCCATAGAAACTAGCTCATCACATAATATGAACTCTGAATCTGAGATGGAGTTCTTTTCAGCAAAATGGACTTTCTGTTTCTATAATATGAAATTTAATATATCTGGTAGTTATTATTACATTGCAATCAGTGTTTTTATATTCTTTTTTGTTTCATTTTAAATATTGGCAGCTGAAGGTGGAGTGTGTAATTTCACTTGTCTAGGGGCAGGGTGTAGATCGTATGGCAGTAATTTTATTTTATGCCAGCACTCCTTGATTAGGAAGAAGTGATTATTTCCTGCATAGATGTTAATAGACATTAATTTCTCTGAATAGAAATGAGATCAGTTTTGCTCATCAGTGAGATGTAAAGGATCTTTATGCCAGGTTTTAACACATCCACTAGGTGTGGCTTTGCAGGCAGGGTTTGTGTGTGATGGCTGCAAGGAATGATTAACAGACAATAAGCTGTACGTGGTGTGAAATCATTTCTCCATTAAACTTACATTAAGGAATCCTGAAGACAGAAATGATCAAGTACAAAGAGATGCATGTACAAACAGGTAGTAACTGCAGCATTTTAGGTGGTGTAATGTAATTTCTAAGCAGAGAAGCAAAAATACTGTGTTAGTCTGCAGAAATGATTGATTTACAATAAAATCTCTTGATTTTGATTTGATTGATCTCTTGATTTGATTGAAGGAGCTTGTGCTCTCTATATGAAGATTGGTATATAGCAAAGTCAGACTCTGAATTTGCTTACTGATATTATTTCCAATTGTGTCCAAGTCTTCAGAGTGTAGTTTCTGTGATATTGGATTGTTCCAAATATTACAACTAAACTTACTCGTAAATGTCTGCTGCACAGAGGAGGGAATGCTTGCTCACAACTTTATTAATGGTTTTTAGTTCTTTTGAAAATTGCTTTTTTGTGTTACCTCGTAATGTGTTTGAGACAGCTGTTGAATAGAAGGAAGTTGACTTCTCCTAGTTCATAGAACAAGTGCAGCAATTTGGAAAACAGCAGTGCTATCCACTTCAAACGTTCCCCTGAGTGCTGAAGGGACATCCTCTAATGGGAGACCAGCATTCATTCTGGAGTTTTTTCACAGCATCATAGAATAATTTGGGTTGGAAGGACCTCTGGAGGTCACCGTGCCCAACCTCCTGCTCAAAGCAGGTCTGACTTCAAAACCACATCATGTTGCTCAGGGCCAAGTCCAGCTGAGTTTTGAAAAACCTGCACTGGTGGAGATTACACAGCCTTCTTGAGCCATATGCTCCAATGCTTTACCAATGCAGTGTGAAATCCCTTTTCCTGGATATGCAGCTGGAATATCTGTTGTTAAAATTTGGATCTGTAGGTTCTTGCCCTTCCTTCAAGTCTGCCTCTGTCTTCTCCACAATTCCTTATGCTTAGTTGAAGACAGCAAATTGGTTTCTCTTTGGTGTTTAGTTCTCCAAGCTGAATAAACCTGGCTTGGTGAACTCCCTGCAGGTCCCAGTGGCCCATTCCTGAGCTTGCAGTGTTTGAGGTCCCTGTGGATGGACCCTGCTCTGCACACTGACTGCTTCCCCAGGAAATGCCACCCACAGTATGGCACAGAGTCATTGTGGCCATCATCCAGGGCTTTGGAGCAGGTGTCCAGCTGTATCAGCCCCATCTGAACTTTGAGAAGTGCCACTTGTTAGCTGGCTGTTGACTCCTCCTGTTCAAACCCTGTGAGTTCTCTGCTCACACTGGAGAGAGGTCTCTGCTCACACTCTGCTCATCCCTCCAGTCCGTGTCCCTTCAGTTTGACTACACAAGTCAAAGTCTGTATCAAAACCTCGCTAAAATCAAGGTAAATGACACTGACACTTCTCCCCTTTCACTGCAGAATAAATCACTTTATTCAAGCCTGCCTTGCCCTGGTTTATCCAGCTTGCTGTTCCCAGTGACCCTTTTATGCTTCCTGTGCCTGGAAATTCATTCCGTGGAGTTTTACACCATCATGTTTCCAGGGATGGAGGTTAGGGTGTCCTGTCTGTGATTACCTACTAAGGTGCTATGTATTGCAAATTAAGTAGTTAAATTTCTTAGAGTGTGCTTTTTCTCTCATCCCTTCTCTAAAGAAAGATTATCCAAAATCAATTTAGCCTCTCTTCCTTAGGTCATCAGATGTTAATTCCATTCACTCACTGCCACCATAAATCAAGTTTTGAACAGTAGTCTGGCTGTTAAATGATATATATCTTGATAGGAGAGATTCTGTGATCTGCTCAGTTCCTCAATTCAAAGGTATTTTAAATACCAAGTGAAAGAATGAGACACTGGGCGAGAAATGGTGACAATCTGTAGTTTGGAATGTTAACACCACTTGTTTTGGCAGCAGTACTGCTCGTAAAACAATAAGATCCATATGGATGCTAATTTTCCCAATTTTGAGTAATAAATACAACCTCTTTATGGTTTAAGTAATGATATTACTCAATACCACTGCAGGGTCCAGTAGATGGTTTCATGATGAGGTAATAAATAGCGATTTTGGAGAGCTGATTTATTTGTGTTTTTCTTTTATGTGGTTTCTGATGGGGGAAGAAGAAATCCCAGAGCCAGTGCAAAGCCTTGCCCTCTCCTGTAGCTGACATACTTTGGCTGAAGATATGTCAGCTGAGAAATATGAGCCCATCCATACAGCTCTGCACGCTCCCACATTAAAGTATTATAAAGGAACCTTCAAGTGGAAAACCAGTAACAAATTGCAGCTGAGATGCTTATGGCAAATTGCACTGCCCTGTGTGCCCCACCACTGCTCTGCCTGTTCCTCCACACGCTGCTTTAGCCAGGAAGAAAAATGGGAGCCTCCTCTGGTTTTCCTCTGTTTCAGACAGGAGCTGCGAGGGGGAGAAGCCCCAGGCCCCCATGGTGGGTTCTCCGCAGGGCTGGGATGATGTTGCTGGCACAGACACAGGCTTGAGTATTTCACCAGTAAAATCTCTGCAGCTGTTTCCCCACTGGCCCAACCCCGGTGTCTTTAGCAACTCCTCAAAGTCTCTGCTGCCTCAGAAGTATGGAATTTGCTGTCCCATCCCAAATGCTGCGCACTCTTTCAGCCCTGCTCCCACCCCAGTGCCATGCCCGGTGTGTGCTCCCAGCTCCAGCAAGCCCAGATCCAGCCCTTCTGAGCTGCTCCAGCCCCTCTGCCACCACAGCACGGGCTCTGGGCACACCACACCCTGCTCGGGGTGGGCTGGGGTTTGTCCCGTGCCAGTTCTGAGCTGTGAGTAGCAAAGTGCCAGCAAAGGGCTCCTGTGGCTTCTGTGGGACGTGCAAGCCAGGGGCATGGGACAGCACAGTGCAGTGCCAGGAGTCTGCTGGAGCTGGGTGGTGCAGCCCGTGGGGCACTGGCTGTGTGCTCTGGGACCATCTCCTGCAGGGGTCCAGCTCAGGAGATCCCACTTCCCATCCCCAGCTCTGAACAGGAGCAGCTGCCCTGGCACGGCCCTGCAGAGCCCACGTGGTCCTTGGTGTCGCTCCACAC
This sequence comes from Leptocoma aspasia, assembly GCA_013399835.1. Classification (NCBI taxonomy): domain Eukaryota; kingdom Metazoa; phylum Chordata; class Aves; order Passeriformes; family Nectariniidae; genus Leptocoma; species Leptocoma aspasia. Next base: position 314,441 of record VXAX01007666.1, read on the forward strand.
TTCCCGTCCTGATTCATTATCTCTCGTCTTTTCTGCTGCCATTTGGTGTTTCTGTTTTCCCTCACACCCAGATAAGAGCAGGGATTTTAGGTTCTGCTTTTGGGGATATTCCAGGTAGAGAAAGCGTTGTGAGTCCCCAGCTGAGGGCTGTGGGCTTGTGCTGGCCTCAGACGTTTGAGCTCACAGAACTGTGCATACCTTCTCTGCAATTTTTCTTTTTCTTTTTGAAAACATTTTTCTTTTTTTTTAAGAAACAAATTAGAAATAAAATCCATTATTTTAAAGTACAGTGATTATTTTCAGTGTGGAGTCAGACAGCAGAGCTGTTCCTTGGCCCAGTCACCTTTGAAGAAATGATTGTCACCTTACCTGAACAAAAACTGTTTCTTCATTTGAACGAGTGGCACGGACTGTGACAGTGATTTAAGGTCTTCAGTGTAGATTTCATGCAAGAAAATATTTTTCACAGTACGACTTTAAAGTAGACTTTCTTCCCCCAATTACTCTACATGTTGGCAGCAAATTAGCTTTGAGGGAATATTGTGCACATCATAGTTCTCTGTTGATGTATTGGGGAGTCATTTTTGGATCTTTTAGCTCAGTCAGACCAATGACTGACATTGTTCATGTCTTCCCTTTCTGTGGATTTGAAAGACTTTCTTTTGACAGGGAGGCTGAGATGGAAAAAAAAGCAGCCAAAGTACAAGCCATGATTGGCAAAGTGATGATATCATCGAGTGTTCAAAGACTCTGCAAATTGAAGCTTATTAAGCTGACATTTTGTCTTCTATTCAGCACTAATTGGAATCATGCCTGGGTGCATGATGTGGAAGGTACTTAATACCTGAGTGTTTATCATGACAAAATGACAGGAATCGATGTCAGGGATGCTGTAGATTTCTGTTTAATGGAGAAAACAATATATTTCAAGCTGCAATTACATACCTCATAGTCATTTGTGTTCATGTGTCTGAAAGTCCTCCTAAAATAACACAAATAAGAAAACTTTACTTCTGACCCGTCAAATATTGGCCTGATAGTGAAAATTCCGTTTTCAGGTTTTAGAGTTGTTTTTCAGAGTTCATAAAATCATCACTAAGGTAGTTTAAGGGGGAAAAAAAAGGCCAAAAAAAGGGACAAAACCCCTCTGACACAATGTTTTCACTTGAAACAGATCTGAAAATCCCACGAAGAGTGAACTCCGTCTTCCACACGGGTGATACAGTTCTTCTAAAGTTGTCTCTGACAGCTTGAGTTCTTTTGTAGGCTCTGCTTTCTGCTGTATTGGCATCTGTAAAATGAATTTAGAAAACAGAAACAGCAGAGAAAGTGATTTTTGGAAAGGCAGCTGCTGCAAACAGAGTACACTGGAAGGTTTGAAGGAAGCTGCATGTTCTCCTGCTGTATTTGGTATCCTTAGGGATCTCTGGGTTGGAGGGCACCTGTGGCCTGGCTGGGGTAGCAACAGGAGCAGTTACTCTACATCTTCATCTTGGATCTTATGAAATTCAGATCTTCAATTAAACCTCTGGTTTAATATAAAATTAATATTTATTCAGCAGCTGATGAAAACACTAAGCTGGTAGATGACATTGTTACCTGAATTGCTGTTTTTAAGGGAGTAGGGATTGGTAATTGCAGAGTAATGTGTTTTTAAAAAACCCGAAGAAAACAGAAACAAGCAAAAATCCCACAAACAAACAAAACGAAAAATGCCACCCCAAACACGAATCAATGCTCACAGGAATTACTGGTCATTAATTGACTGATCCAGCTCCCTGTGTGTCCCTGTGAACTCCAGCAGTCCTGTAACTAATGAGATGTTGACAAGCAGTAGTTTAGGGGCTGCTGGTAATTATTTGTATTACTGGAATCCTCTCGGGGGTCTGAGTCTATGTTGTGTTAGTGAAAACATGGAACAACAGACAGTTCCTGTCCCTGAGAGCTGATACCATAATTGTGCTTGTGGGATGCTGCAAGTGGGGGCAGCAGGAGGTTGGGGACCTGAGATAAACAAGGTTTATCAGTTGCTTTCTCTGTAGGTTGGTGTGGTTGGAGCAGGGAAGCAGAAGACACAGCACACGAGCTGCCTCCTTTGAGTGCCTCTAATAACATCAAAAAATGCCCTTCCACGATTTGGCTGGAGCTCTAAGAGACAGCTGAAGTGTGCTGGCCCCTTGCCATGTCTGCAGTGGCTGCTGCTATCAAAGGTTCTTGTGTGACTGTAAGGAAAAGAGTTTGACTGAGGTGGGAGATGAGCACGTGAAGAACATTTTTGTCTGTTCAAAGTTTGGGAAACCCTGTAATGATTCACATGCTTACAGACATGCTGGTTGTTCAGCCTACTCAAGTTTGATAGTAACTGACTGGAAACCTCCTGAAGCTGTGTATTGCATGGATTTCCTCATGGGAAAGCAAATTTAAACAGTAATTTGTTACTGTTCCTTTTATCTGTTGGATGCTGTTGTTGGGGAGTGCAGGGGGAGTGAAGGGAACAGGACCCAAGCTGTTGGTGATATTAGACAGAAAATATTAATTTTTTCCTGCTAAAATCAGTTTGGGATACGTGAGGGAGTGTGTTTGTATATATACGTGTGTCTGAGTGTGTGTATATGTATTATTGCCCTCTAATGGATAGAGTCTGAATGGCTCAGCTTTGTCTGCTTATATGGGGCTTGTAGCAAAACATTATTTTCAGGATGTCTGATATTTCCCATTTTAGAAGAACTTTATAATGTTTATTCAGAATTCTGATGCATCTTTTGTGAGTAACGTTCCTTCAGTTTGTGTAATTAATTTGGAATTCTGTAGGAAGTCCCACAGCTTAGAGAAGTGCCTTTTCTTTGTTCTCTGAAGGTTGATTTCAGCTCAGCCATAACTGCTTGAAATTCAACATTTTATTCTGCTATTTTTACCACAGTGCCAAAATAATAACTGAATTTTGAACAGGTTTCTGTACAGCGAGGACATCAAGGGCCTTTTGGATGTGTAGATCTTGCTCCTTTGCTTTCTTCCATCCAGAACATGTCCCTGTCCCAGCACCCCTGCTGAGCACCCCGGCTATCCAGGACTTGCCCAACTCCTGAGATGGGGATGGAAGAGGGAATGAGATCTGCTCTGGTTGATGGGTGTTTCCAGGGGTTGCTCCACCCCATCCCACTGAGCAGCTTCCTGCCTGCTCCCATGTGTTTTCTAGGAAAAGTGGCAAAAGTGTGTAATGTAACATTAATTCAGACTGAGTTCTCAAATCTACGTGAGATTCACTATGGAGTCAAATGGTCTAATGATGCATGGAGGTTAGGGTTTGTTTTGCTTTTTAAATAAAAGTGTCTTTGAAGGTAACTGTGGAATGACTCAAGGAGGAAGGCTGCAGGTTAGCTGGGAATGGGAATTCAGTGGTCTGTACTGAGAGTTGTCCAGTTCTCCATGTTCTTTATAGTGGGGTCCGAACTCTGCCATGTTTCTTCCTAGCAGGGCTCTGTTTCCATCAGTAAATGCATGTGGGGGAATTCCATTTCAGAATTATGTTTTTTTTCTCTCTGCAGCCATATTCTTTTCCTTTTCAAGCTTTGCAGTGCTTGCTTTTGCAGCAGGATAACTGTGCAGTGTTTGGGACATGCAGCAGAGCACCCCTGGCTCACGGCTTCCTTCACCTCCCACTGCAGATCCATGGAGCAGTGAGTGTCCAGGGCCACCTCCCTCCCCTCCAGGAGGTTCAGATATTCCTGATGGATATGGATTGCAACAAGCTAAATCTGCTTCTCATGAAATCCTGTCAATACTCAGGGCAGAACAGCAACTCATTTCACAAAGCTCTGCTACAGCACCTCCAATCTCTGCAGGCTTTTAGCTGAGTCCATCACATTTCTATTTATGATCCAATTACAAGCTGAATGTAGGCTGGAAGAGCAGAAGGAGCAGCATATTAATCAAATTCCCTTGTAATGACTCTGTTCTCACGTGGGTGATGCTCTGAGGTGTGATACAAGGTAGGGCACACAGTGCTGCCTTTTCCTGTCCCTGCCCAGGGCTGGGCTGTCCCTGGGCTGTACCTGCTCAGCCTGGCAGGGACCCACAAAGGCTGTTGTAGTGATGGGAGAGCTTTTTCCTGGCAGCAAAATTGTCCCTGTGTTGCAGGCTACTACATTTTCCATTTGTGGGGAAAATAGGAAAAATTTGCATATGCTAAGAGAGAGATGAAGGATGTTGCAGGAGCATCTTCTCAGCCCAAGATGGGGATTTTATCTGCATTTCTAAATATTGGTGTTTCTGTTCTGAACATGATGTTTCCCAGCAATATGCTTTTTCCCTTGGAAAAGTTATTTTCCATTTACAATACATTGGCAGCCATTGTTTGTATTGTTCAGGATCAACCCTAGGATTTTTCTAAATGTTATTTTGATTTGATGACTTTGTTCATCAGTGAATTATGAAAGCTCTGATTGTTTAGGGCACAAGAAGGGCACAATGCATTACTGGGTCACATGCTCACTTAATGCATGCACATTGTGGTGGCAGTAGTAATAGCTCCATTAAAGAACAAAAGGTAGCAACACATAGAAACTCTGGATCTGGCCAATCCCCTCAAATTACCATAAATATTTGAACAATCTGAATAGTATTGGACTCTGTAGTAAAGCTTTCCTGTTTTTATCTGGCACTGAAGGAATGTGGAATAAAGTATTCATTTAACAAAGTATAAAAATATGTGTGCTATGCAGTTATAATCATGTGTCATTAATCAGAAAATACTGCAGAAACTCTGACAAATTAAAAACACAAGGATGTGTCTGCAAGGGCTTTTTCAGTCATTAAAAAGCTGCTTCACCTCTCAGGCAAACTATTTAATGGCAACTCCTTGCTCAGTGTACTGACATCTTCAAAGGCTCTGACATCTGTCGGCCTTTGAACTACCATTAAAAAATATTATCCCATTTCCATTCTTTTATGCCCATTTTTTTAATTATAGTCCTTCTTTCAAGTTAGGAACATGGTTGGTTTAAATGATGCTGTCCTTTCGTTTTCAGCCACCCAGCTGCGGTTTGGATAAATTGATGTAGAATCAAAGGCGGGACTTTAAAGGGAAAAGGTTTGATGGACTTGGACTCCGAACCAGATGAGGTTTTATGATGAAAAGGGTTTAATCCCAGCACAGGCATCGCTTCTATCAGTCGAGCAGTACAAAGCGATTCATATATATAGGTTCACGAGAAATNTATTGTGTGGGATACTTAGTGGATTACTCTCACTGCCGGAGCTGTGCAAACAAGCCCTTGTGATAAGGTTTCTTTGGCATCTCTGGAATCAGAGGCTGCGAGGGAATACGCAGGATTAATCAGTAATGGCTCCTAAAGCAGCCATTTATATGGAAGGCAATGTTTGTTTTTCTGTGCCTGAGTTTCAAGGAGGTTTAGCAGAGACAGCCCTGCTATTCCTTTATAGCCATAGCCTTCATTAATGTGGTAATTAGGCCTGTGTGTGGGGAAAGACAAAATCTCTGTCTCACAAGTGCATCAGAAGCCATTTGTCAAAACTACCACCTCAAGGTATCCAAGAAACAAACTCTTTACTAGTTCCCTGATCTTTGTGTTAGTAAAAATGTGCTACAAAGTCATGATTTCTTATTTATTTTCACAGCCTTCAAAACAGTGATGTTTTCCAGAGAAGGAAAGGGGCAGGTTTCAAAAGTCTGCAAATTCTGTCCCCTTAGAAGGCTGATGTACAGAAAGGAGCCAGCTCCATTTGGTGCTCTGCCTCCAGTCAACACTTTCTCCTTCAAACCCTCCCACAGTTGTTGTTCCCCACCAGAATATCCAGTTTAGGAGTAGTACATTTTTCCTGATTTCTTAGTGGAATTTTGAGGTTGTGCTTTGGGGTTGGTTTTTTTTTGTTTCTTTCTTTTTTTTTTTTTTTTTTTTTT
>VXAX01007666.1:321341-342840 GCA_013399835.1 Leptocoma aspasia
GTGTTTTTTTTTTGTTTTTTTTTTTTTTTTTTTTTTTTTTTTTTGAGACAGTAGTAAATATAAACATGGGCCTTTATAAATGGGTTATTTTATTTGACTGCTATTTCATACAGTCTGCATGTTTAGTATGTATTTAGAATTTTATATTTAAACTGTGTATTAATATTTATTCAGAGTACAGTAGATTCAAAACAGTTGCATAAATACATCTGAAGAAATTCCTGCCCCAGGATGTAGTGGCCTATTTGTCATTCGGAAAACGAAGTGGCATCAACTGAATTCAAGGACAAACCGAGAAGGATGAAAAGGACAGAGATCAACAGAAAGGTGCCAGAGGAAGATATTGAGCCAAAAACCTTCTTGATTTCAAGAGAAGAAATGTTAGGCACAGTTTTCATTTATTTTGAACAGATCATCCTCTGATTGATATCACCTTTCTGAGCTGGTAGCTGTGGAGCAGGAGGCTTCCAAAAGGTCTCTGAACTCAGGAGAGCCACTGTGGGGATGATGGGAATTGTGCAACCAGCACTGGAGAGTGAAGGTGCAGAGAGGGAGACTTGAACCAGCATCAGCTGGGTGTGTGTGGCAGTAGGACCATCACCTGATGCCCTCAATTCCAGCCTAACACCTGAGCTGGTTAAAGACCACCTTCTCTAGGATTTTCCTCCTCAGGTGGAGATGACACATTTATGTGTTTTGTATAAGGGTTGTCTCTAGACATAGACTGCTAGAATGTGCTTCTTCCAATGAGAATTGATTTGAAAAGGAGAAAGCCAGAAGTTGGACCTGTGTGTGTAATTGTTTATCTTACTTGTGTAAGCAGCTAATGGGAGGATGAGAATTTACCACGACTGACTAACAGGAATGCTGCAGCTGTTGTTGCTGCCCTGCAGAAATGAGGGATCCGTATGGTCAGAAGCTGAGCATTTCTTTCAAATCTAAACCTGTGAGTGATACAGCTTTTATTTCTGGAGCTGCTGGATTTCAGGATTCCTGCCCACACATATTGCCAGTCATGAGGCTGGGAACAAGGACTTCGCGTTTGGTTAAAGACTGTCACCTTCCCTGTAGCAGTGTGACATCAGAAATGAGAGAGGTTCCTGCTGCTTGGCATCCTTAAGCAGAGCAGAATAGGGCAGGTGGTGCATTGAAATCCTCTGTTGTTGGCCCAGAGAATGACAGCATTGGGTTCCTTAGTTGCCTTCCTGTGATGCCACTGGAGTTCTGCAAACTTTCTCTTTTTCACCTCAGTAACAGTGAGGGCAGAGCTGGGACTGAGGTGTGAGCTGGGAGTGTTCCTCAGGTGCCTGCTGAGATGGTCCTGGCAGAGGCCTGAACAGGAGTTGCTGTCCAAAGTGGGCTTTTCTACAAGTGTGAACTTCAGAAATTAAAGATGGCAGGTATTTTATTCATGGACAGCTGATTACTGAGGCTTCTTATCTGCATCTTGTCTTTGGTTTGCCCTGTCAGGTTTTGTGTCTGATGCCATTTCCGTTACAGTCGTCGTAAAACCCTTATGGGATGTATGAGGTAAAACTTGGGAATATTCAGAAGTTGTGGGTTGTGAGCAACAAATGTATCCAAAATGTGTGATGCTTTTCTAGGTGGTTTTTTGAGGCATGAGGTTGTTTTGGCTCTTTTACTTACAGTGAAATCTTTTCTATAGTTGACAGGCAAAGACATTCTCATAGACAATGCAGCGTGTTCCTCTTCTGGGGACAAATTGGGAATTACAACACATTTAATTTTACTGCCTCATAGAGATGAATGTCTGTAGTAATCCTTAAATCTGCAGTACATCGTGTCTGCATTTAAATCGGAATTACACATTGTTCCGGAATTGTTAATGCTTTTAAATTTAATGTGTGGAAAATTTAAATGCAAATGTTTTTTAAAAGCTTTGACTTAGGGGATGCTGGACACAAAATGCTCTGAGATTGACAGGTGGTTCTTCCCAGTTCACTGCAGAGATCTTTAGGCTCTGTTTCTGGATTCCCTTGCAGGAAATTCCTATCCTTCCTTAAATATCAGTAGCTTTTCCTCACTTTCAGAACAAACTTTACTCCAATGTTATTTCAGAACTGAAATATCCATAACATTCATCTGAGAGGAATATTTTCCTTTCACATCCTGAAATGCAGAAACTAAAGCTTTAGAGTTTTTCATAAAGGAAAACAGGGAAGATGTTTGATGTCATTTGCATCAATCATCATTTAGGGATGGATTGTTGTGAATTGTACAATGCAGAAAACCTGGTATTACGTGTAGATTTTAATTTATTTTTTTAGCCACTCTTCTTTTTATTTATGTTTTACTCTCACAAGTTATTTTAGGGGATCACTGCATTGAACAGGTATTTATGGCTGATTTATTTTCTTATCTCCATCATATTTAAGTTCCATTAATCCAGTTATGTAGATTGTTATGTGCCCATTTGAGTGTCTCCATTAAAATTCTGGGTAGAAAGACAGAAGGAAATGAGTCCTTTCCTGGCAGGTCCCTTAGCAGTTTTATTTGAATCATTTTGTTTGTACAAGGAAGAATGCAAAGGTAAACATTCCTTTCATCAGATAAAAGGAAAGGAGAAAGAAGGCAGAATTTTTAATTTTTGTCTCACCAATCTGTTTCAAAGCAAATTCAGTAAATCAGGGAAGGAGAAACTGCTCTGGATCAGTCTCCAAGGCAAGAGGGCCAAGTCTGTTACAGGTCTTAGAACAGTGAAATGGAAAATGTATTTACATTTATCTCAATTTTAACTCGGTGAGTAATCCTTTGGCTCACCAGTTCTCTGCATTGTTTTTTTACGTTGTAAGCTCAAGGTTCTTGCCTTCGACTAAAACTCATTTTGTTGGGAAGGCAATGACAATAACCAACCTAGATGAAGTTCTGCTTTCCAGCTGCTGTTAACGAAATTGGAATCAAATGTACTTATGTAAATTAAGAAATGGAAATAAGCTCCATTAATTTTAAGCTCTTTGTGGAGCTGTTCAAGTGGATGTCTGATTTTCTTTCTTCCCCCCTGTCCTTCTTTTTAAGCCCAGTTTGTAGCTTAAGTGCCATTTACATTAACTGGGATTTAGGCAGCCGACTGGCTTCTGTAAAATTCCAGATCTACTTCATTGCACTCCTTTTGGGAAAAAAAATCATCAAAATTTGTGTTTTGCTTAATGCCATATCACAGCAATCTCAAAAATGCTGCCCCTTTCTAAGATGTAGAAACCAGAGTGAGACCGATATTTTGAGTTACCTTTTCCCTACTGGCTTTTTGATACCTGTGTGTTGGTTGTTTCTTTTCAGCCTTCATAAATACCTGGCAGAGTCAGTGAACAGTTTGGGGGTTAAATTACCTGTTAATTGTTGCCTAAGTGTGTTTATTTATAGAAATGGCATAGGCAGACTAATTTTTCCTTAATTTTATTGGAAGTGGAGCTGAGCAGAAGGTACCTATTGTTCTTAGTGAGTCAACACTTCCACTGTGTTTCAGGAAATGCTGAGCAGGATTAGACAAGACAAAGCAAATACATTGCTAAAAAGTAAAATCTGTTCTGGAAGGGTGCTGGACCTTCCTTGGGATGATGTTCAGGGCAGGAATTGTGGTGGGGGGGATGTTGGCCATGGTTTGGGTACCAGAGGTGAGTGATGTTTTCCTCCAGCAGCACTGTACAGGTAGGGTGGTGTTAAACCAGTCCCCACACCAAAGTGAGACCATGGTAGATACAAGATAAGCTGGGTTAGTAGGAATAAACTTTTATCAGATTCAGAACTGTTAGAGGCATTTTTCAGAGCATGCACAGTGCTGGAATAGCCCAAGTAAAGAATCTTACCGTGGAGGTTTGACCTTTAAAAGCAGCTTAATGCTGTTAAAATTAATGAAATGAATATGTAAGTTAGCAGCCCAACACCTCCCTTTACAAATCCCAGAGGGTGTTTTCAAGAGAGATGTCAGAGGTACACGTGCAAAGGTGAGAGGAGTTGAGGTTGTGTGGGGATGGAGTTGATAGACCTTTGCATAAATCCTGGAACGCGGGGATTGAGACCTGACCCTGCTGAACTGCACACGTGTCACCCTTAGCTGTCACCTGCACTGCTGCTGCTGAGGTTTTTTTCACTGGACATTCATCTGTCTGAGCCTGAGGAGCTTCCCCTTCTCTTGTGCTGTGCAGGTGCAGATTAGTGACTGCAGCTTTGGTTTGTGTCAGTTTTCCTCCAAGACCCAAACTTGATAATATCCAACCTGATTTATAAAATGAGGACATTTCACTTATGAACGTATTAATAACTTCATCCCATCACTGCAATGTAGTCACATATAGGATATATATATATATATATAACTAGGATGAAGATGGCTCCTTTTTAAGAAGCTCTGCAATAAAACCAACATTCTGGAGAGAATTTTTTCCCCTCAAGAACGAGAACACTTCAGTGTGCACAAAATACTGTATAAGCATAAAATAAAATGCATCTCTGAGTATTGAAGCTGATATTTTAGTGTTTCCAGGAAGTCTTAGACCACTGTCCAGGACTATTTATAGTGGTGGGGGTGCTAATTTCCATGTTTTCCCTTGGAAGGGCTTTCACAGCCCCATGCTCTTGGAATGATCAGTGCTCTTAGGAACTGAGCCCAACCTGCTGGTCACTGAACTGTTGTTCATTTTCACTTCATTTCACACCATTTCATTTATCTGCTCGCTTAAATACCACATTTATGGGCCTGTGTGTTCTTACCCAAAAGGCATTTAAACTTGACAGTGTAATAGATTGTGCTGTGAAAGCTAAATAGCTGTTTATTACTTATCCCTGCTAATTTGTGCTCTGCCACATCATTATCCATGTGATAATGTGCCACTGGTTTTCTTTGCAAATGAAATTCATCTTTTAAAGTATTCATAATATTGACAAATTGCTGATTTTAGGAGTCACGAGAGAAAAAGGTTAATAAATTCTTTACATGTTTTAATTGAAATTGCCATGGTATAGAAAATATTTTTAGTATAGTTCTTTAAATGGACATGATTGAGTTCAATACAAAGGAGCCACAAATAGCTGCCACCTGGCTGGACTGGCCAGTTGGAATTCCTTTGGCATGGAGAAAAGCAGGTAGAGTGGGACCAGTGAGTCAGACTCAGTAGGATGGTTTATGGACAGAAAGATCAGAGAGCCATTAGGACTGTGCCTGGCCCTTGGCTGGCAGGGCCCAGAGGGTAAAAATCATGAGAATAGTTCCTGAAAACCAGAATAAGATCAGTTAAGAGAAGGATTGTCCTTTGTGGAAGCTGCAGTAGAAAAACTCATTAATATAAACCAATTTTGTTCTAAACACGAATCAACATTACACACATTTGAAGTTCTTACTTTTTTCTAAGCTTAGAGCTGCAAATATTTGTTTATTTTTCAGACTTCTTTTATGTTAAATGCATTGGTTGTCTTTGTGATGGTAGAGAAACTTGTATGATGTTTCCCAGCATTTGATAAAGCTTTGTTTACTCACAAGAAAGCTGAAGTTGTTCAGATTCCCACTTTGAGCAGATAATCCCCTCTAAGGTGTTTTACAGTAAAGGTGCCGCCAGTCACTGCGTGGCTGGGACAGGACACTTCATGCCCCTCTTTTGGGACACTGCCCTGCTCATGGGTGAAAAGGGAGTCATTGTCACCACTGAATCACTCACTGGGTGTTCCTGCTTCATTCCTTGCTTTCCTTTCACTTCTTTATCATCAGAGTGAGATTTGGTTTTATTACAGACTGCCTTTCCCTAGACTGCACTGATCTCCTTTCAAAACGAATCCAGTGCCCAATAACAAATGTTATGGATGCCTCATCCATCGCTGTCACACCACGGCAGCGTGGCGAGGCACAGAGAGACAAATGGCCCTTTCAGAAGGGCCCAGCTGATGTTTCCCAGCACACACTGCTCATTTCAGTGCTCTTTTCTAAGGAGGAAATGCTGAGAAGGTCTTGGCACACAGAAGCTGCTTATCTGTGGTCAAATAGGGCTGTGACTTACAGGCTGATATTTGAGGTTGTTATCCTGGAGAGGATCTTTGGGATCATCCAGCCTAGTCCATGCTATTGCTCAGAGGTTCAGGGGGTTTGTTGTAGGTTTTTTAAAATATTACATGCCAGCAAAATTAAACACATCAAAGTGAGCCCTGTGCAGTCATCTCTGACTGGAGCCGAGTTAACCCAGCGCAGAAAACTTCTGAAACTCAGTTTGAAGAGTTGTCAGGAGCCTCTGGAGAAGCACAGGGGTGTTTAGCAGTGATGCTCTGTTCCAGCAGCCCGAGTGCTCCCAGCAAGGCAGAGCAGTGAGGTTACTGCAGCCTCATGTGCTGGCAGATCTTAGTCACTTACTGTAAATCAGCTGAAGCAACACCTCAGCGGCTCTAGGTCTGCGCCACGGGGAATAAATTAGGAGTGCATTTCATCTTAACTCCCTACTGCCTTGTTTTTGGGACTCCAAAAGGGCCTGGCCATGGAGCTGAGCGTGGTGCTGGGTGGATGTGAGTTGGTGGGTAATGCACTGAGAGGAGGGAGCCAGCGAGCTCCGTGTGTTCATCCCCGTGAGGCTGAAGATGCCGTCATGCTCCAGCCTCTTCCTCAGAAACTGATCCAAGGAAATGCTTCATGGGGGTGAAGCAGGAGCTCCTGGAAAATAAAGGGATTTTGTGTTATTATTGTTTTTAATTAGGCCGTAGTCATTTGGTCCATTTCTCATCCCTGTTGCCTGTAAGTGGAGCAGAGTTTCAGACATCAGCAACAGATTTTAATTTAAACTTTTTGCCAACTTTATATTTTCTTATGCAATTTACTTTTGAAAATTAAGAGCACATGTTTTCCTTCCAAATAACACACAGTACATTTATTGGCATTTTAAATAGGCCAAAGTGAGTGACCAACCTTCTTCTTTTTCTTTCAAGTCTATTTTTTCCCTGCAGGCAAATTGCTGTGGGCTTATGACCCACCCTTTTTATGACACTATTTCAGCACAGATATTCTTAGTTAGAATTCTAAGTTATTTCTTTGAAACAGAAATAGAAATCACCACCTTGTCCAGCAGTTTCTTCATCTAAGGGACATACAAATATGTCATATAAACCTTTATGAAATCTCTGTCACACAGTTTATGTATTTTTGTTCCATTTGGGAAACTGTGTAAGCTGGTGTTGTCTTTCTATTTGTTGTTCTGTATGTGGATTAATGGTCATTTTACAAAATGCTTCCTTGTTAGGGGCATGTTCCTGTGGCATGGCCATCCTGGGAATTGCTACAAACTTCTGCATCCTTTCTAAAATAGATACAGATCTCTCTTATTTCATGTGCTCGTGCCCACACCACCGAAATAGAGACTACAGCACTTTGATCCAGAAAAGGCAGCAAGTGGCAGTAACATTTTGGCTCTATTACATCCTGTCAGCCTTTATTTTTTATGTTTAATCCTCGTTTAGCACAATAATAATTTGCTTAGATGGGATGTTTAAGGTGTGTTTTTCTAACAGCAGCTCTTGTACTCAAGCAGTTGTTTGGATCATGCCAACCATTTGGTTCCCAAACAGAGATTTGGGCAGCCAGAGGAGAATTTGAGAAACCAAGACTGAAAAAGAGGACTCAGTGTTACAAAGAAACCATCCTGCCTTTGGATCTTGAGCCTGAGAAGTGAGATTTTGTAACTGCAGCTTTTATTTTCCCACAGAATTGTTAAGAAAAGACAGTTGCTCATAAGTTTTATATTTCGTGGATTTTTCGCAACTGAGAATTAAGTCATCTTGGGGCTTTTTTTTTTTTTCCCTAATTTGCCTACACTTAAGTCTAATAATAGTTTATTAAACCTGGCATGTGGAATATCAGAGTCTTAGTGCTGGAAAGTTTGGGATTCATTTCCTGCAGCAGTGGGGAGATATCTGTGTCACACAAAGTTGTCTCAGGCGCTGAGTTGGGTGTAAGCTGCTTCTGCCACTGACTTTGTTTATGGGAAAAACTAATCTGGCTGTGAGAACTGGACTTATTTGAAAGTAATTGACAAGAACTGTGCCTGTGATCCCCAATATAAGCTTTTTCCAGTCACTTTGGAGAGATTAGATGTCTCTTAACATCATCTTACTCACAGTGAAGTTGCTCCAAAGGGACTCCTTTAATCATATTAGTTTCGCTGCCATCACCCCGTCTTCAGAGTCTTTCTTCTTCCCTAATAGAACCAAATCTGCTTTTGCCATCTATTAGGTCCAACATTAATGCTCCTTTGCATATTAATTACTGTTGCTTTACCTATAACATTCAGCTCACTCTCGGCTGTCCCCAGTTTTGGCTCTGAAGGCTGGGAGCTGTTACTTTCTCCTTACAGAAAACACTGGATTGTGTTTCATTTTCTAATGGCTTTGTATAAGAACCATTGAATAAAGAAGGAAGTAAAGCTTTAAAGGTGTAACAGGAATTCACCCAGTCTTTATTTTGGCTTGTAGGGTCATTTGTGAATGAATTTTCCTTGTATTATAAAAAGTTACCACTGATTTCTTATCCTAAATATTTAAACAAACTTTTTAGGGAACTTCTGAGCAATGTAGTGTGTTGGGGGTGTAATTAAAGGAAGTTTTTTATTTTAAAATAGAAAGGAGAAAAAGGAAAAGGAGAGTAGGGGAATGAGCTTTCAAAAAGAACTGTCACAGATTAAAAGATAATTGTAGCTATTTCAGGCAGGACTTGCACTGGGGCAGCTGTTAAAACCTCAAATTCTCAGTGTGTCAGGTTGGAACTGAGACCATATCACCCATCAGCAACTGCAGCTCTTATCTTCATTGGGTTAGTGCTGCTTTTGTTAAGGAGAAGCCAGGCAGGCTGTCATGTTCTTGTGATCTGGAGATGAAATCATTTTCCGAAAGAATTATAAAAGTACATTGTGGATTATAATTATCCACTGAAACGTACTTTACGTTTTTAGTCTGTATACAGATTTAATAAGAAATTAAACATGTGTAGAGGAAAAGCTCAGGAAAGGAAGGAAAGGATCTAGCACAGATTACAGTATATGAAACATATGTTTGAGATAATGCTGATAGGGCTGAAATATGTGGCCTGTGGTGGAGCTCTGTATACAAATGACGTGCTCATTCCTTCTCCACCATACACACACTCTTACCTTTGACATAGTAGGGACTAATGCCAATGAGTAATTAAGAAAGCATGGAAGCAAAATAAGTTTCTGAGATGGTTGATATTATTTAATACATGTTACAGCTGGGATAGCTGAAGGACAAACTGAAGGTTTGAAGGGAGACGATGTCTTTTATTACACCATATAGTTCAAATAGCTTGAAAAATAGGCAAACTTTCAAGCCTTGATTTTTTTTTTTCCCCTCTGTCAGATCACAGTATTTATAGGAATCTGTCTTGGGAGATTAATGTACAAGGCAATAGATCTGATAGTCATTCATGTCCCAGCTTTGGTCAGAAACAAATGTTTCCTTTTCAAGGTTTTGTACTAATGTGGTTCTCAGAGGCTGCAAATAAATGGTGTAGCTGAGTACAGACAGTGTATTAAAAATGTCTGAAGAAGAAAAATAGTAGTTGGAGAGACACTGGCATTCCAGGACAATGGGAACTTTATACACTGCTTTTCCTCAGATTTTCTTGTGAAACCTTAATAAGCTTGAGCTGAGTCACCTGCACTTTCTTGGTAGAGCATCAGTTTCTGCTCTCAGTATTGTCACATCCTCTGTGAAAGAATTCCAGAAACTGTGAAGTTTCTTGTGGAACAGGGAGGACAAAAGGGGAAATTCTGTGGGAGTTTTGTAGTGAAAGTGCTCATTTTCAGAATTACATTTATGAATGAAAACATAGATGTGCTTTCAGTGTCATCCACTCACTTAGCTGTAAGGACAGTGCTTTATGTCCCAGATGTGATGCTCCTGTACCCCAGTGAAGAACCCACAGAGGAAATGGAATTAGAAAAGTAACTAGCGAGAGTTAGTAAGTGTAATCTGAAGTAATAGATGTATATCTACTCCTGTGGTAAAGTAGCAGAGTGAATTCTGTGGAATTAGGAATGACACAGCTTTATTCCTGTCTCTTCCATCCCTCTCTCTTTGTGTTCCCCCAGTGGGGGCTGGCAGTGATTGATAAATGACTGATGATACTCTGATAGCTCATTAGAAGGCAGCAGGTCATTTCTTAAGGATAAAAAAAGAAGGCATGGGTAGGATATGTAGTGATTATATGCCACAAGCTCAATTTCTCCTCCAAAAGTGTCCATCTTACCACTGCTCTGGGCGGGGGGAGCTGTATTTCTCTGTGTGCAGGAACAGAAAGGGAAGAACAAGAAGAGAGGCCACGAAAAGGGACAGAGCATCTTCTGAGTCTGCTCCTACCCCAGGTGGCAGCCTGTTGGAGGAAACCAGGTGGGTTTTGTGTCGTGGGTTTGGGTTTTGTCACTTTGTTTGCTCTTTCTCTCAGGTGATCTCTGGTCTGGAGAACCAAATCCGCAAGCTGAGGGAAGAGCTGATCCAGGCAAACGCCCTGAGGAACCATCAGCTGCTGGACCTGAGCCTCCAGAGGGACGAGGAGAAGCTGAGGGCAGCTCGAGACAAGGAGGCAGCACTGAACAGTCTGAAGATGGAGATGCAAAAAGTGATATCAGACCTGAAGAAGAAGCACACGGCAGAGACAGAGGCGGCCTTGAACAAGGTAAAGGATTCGCAAAGAGCAGCTCTGTGGGGGGAAAGGGGAGCAATCACCCCAAAGGTCAGATGAGCAAAGCTCCCCTAAGGAAAAATGTTTAGGGGTCACTTGGGTTGAAAAAACAGATGCGGCCCATGGGATGCCAGAGCCACAGCACGAGTGTGGGGCGTTCTGGGGCTCTGTGATGAAAACCTTTGCTTGGACACGCTGGGGCTGGGCAGCACCTCCAGCCAGGATGGAAGGTGCCATGAGGGGCTCAGGAGCCAGCAGTACTTTAAAAACACAGGTGATTTCACAGGTAAAGCCAGCCAGGAGCAGGCTGATCTTCCTCTGCTGGAATAGAGACAGTGGAAGGGGTGGTTCTGCCTAGCCAAGCTTTTTCTCCCTTAAAAAGAGGGTGAGCTCTTAAGGAGGGAAAAACTCAGGCTCAGGGTGCAAGGACGTTGTGCCTGGTTGCTCACAGTGGCTGGTCTAGTTTTGCCTGTGGTGTACATCAAGTGAAGAAGGACTCTGGGTAAGATTTGAAAATAGAAATGAATGTTTCAGATTGACCAAGGCTTCCCTCCCATTCTGTTCTGTGAGGCCCTGCCCACATTCCTGCTTGCTGAGCATCCCTTGGACCCCTGTCTTGAATTCAAGTATTCCCCCCCATTAGGGAGCTAAAACATGCAAGTTTTATTTCAAAAGCCAAACTAAAAAAACCCTACTTAATATTTATGGTAGACTCTGTGTATGTGTAAGCAGATAGTTGTTGAAGTCTCTTTTATGAGTTGCATTAAGGCACTTAATCACACATTTTCTTGCAAGGGGATGTGCAGTGGCACAAATTAACAATCTGCATGGAGTGTTTGAGCAGCCTTTGTGCAAGTGACATTTCATTTACCTGCGTCAGGTTCTTGGTCTGTAATTTTAAAGAGCATTCGGAGGATTATGTTGGAAATCAGCCAGCCTGAAGCCATTAAAATGGCTGTGATCAACAATTCAGAATCTTTTCTGAATGTAAGGAAAGCTCCACTTGGCATAATTATTTAAAGCCAAGGTCACAGAAAGTATTTAAACCTTTGAAATTCATCATTAAAGGATTAATTTTAACTCAGGAAGACATTGTCATTTTTGCTTAAAAATGGAATTTGAATCTCAATTCTTTTCTTTCTTTGATCTTTTTTTACATGTGTAGTATAGCAAAAGAAAAGTTAACTTCTTTACATCCTCGAATTAAAGTTATAAATAATCCTTCATAGGGCAATATCTCTAATAGTCTTGAATTGTCATTTCTGTCAGAAATACTAGTTTTCTTTAATTTGTTGGATTTTTTTCTATTTTTCAAAAAATTTGCTAATTTTAAGCTATATTAACAGCTATTGTATTTTTTTTCTTTAACCTACTTCCCTATTTTTACCCTAATCTGAGGAGCACATGTTGAGTAAAAGATAGGAGGGGAAAAGAAAGAAGTATCTCTGTTGAAAAGTCTTTCATAGACATGTGAAAATACCTGGCATTACCTTCAAATCTCCATTCCCCATTCTGTTTAATTTCTGTCTTGCAATTGTAGAACTGTGGAAATTGGTCACAAAATCCAAAACTCAAAGTAGCTTAGAGGGCAAACCATTTAAAGCTCAAAAGCAGCAGTTTCAACTAATTTAGTTCAAATCTTGGTCCTAGTCCATGGAACCTTGATGAAGATGATTTTATCCAAGAGGGGGAAAAGAGCATCTTAATTGCAGCATGATCCTTGAAACTTGTTTATGAAAATATTTTCTACCAGATCTTGTTATCTGGAAATTTAGGACAATATGGGAGAAGAATTTCTTCTCTAAATTTACTTTTTTTGGTGCCAATTCTGTGAAGATTGCTTAAAAATCCAATGGGAAGCTGAATTTCACAGTTTAGGCGTGGAACATCTGACTGGCCGGATTTTCTGAAGGTCAGTCCATTCTCAAGTGAAGGATCTCATTCCTCTGTGATCTGCTCTGGGAATAATGTTGATTTCTGTGTGGATAGCTTTGTGTCATTGTGGACTGTTGTTAACATGAACATGAGGAAATAGAAAAGAAATCATCCATACTTCAGTGACAAGAAAAACAGAACTGCAAATGGGAAAAGAAGATCCAGGATTCCTCTGGCATTGCCCTCCCCATTGTCCTGCTGCCGTGGGGATGAGAAGAAGAGTGAGGGGCAGAGACAGGGGAAGGAAAAGTCTTCATTACAGGCACACTGAACATTTAAATATTTGTTGGTGTTTGTAGACATCTTTTTGATATTTAGGGACACGTGATTTATTGAGGTCTTTAATTTTCTGTTGCTTAAAAATTTCATCTTTTAGGCTGGGACACTGTTTATTGTAATGTCAGTTCCTGAGCACTCCCTTAGCACTTCAGGGTTTGTCAGGATTGGTGCTTGTTGGGGATTCCTGGGACATTTTTAGGATTGTGTGTGTTTTTTCCTGCTTTGCTCCTGTAAGATACTGTTGTGTTTTCAGCATTTTCTGTACATATCTGGTTGAGCTGAGAGAAGTTTTGGGATCATTTTTCTACAAAGTTTTTCACCTTATTAGGAGGGAATCCTTCCCTGTGAGGGTGGTGGGGCACAAGGTGTCGAGAGCAGCTGTGGCTGCCCCTGGATCCCTGGCAGTGCCCAAGGCCAGGCTGGACAGAGCTTGGAGCAGCCTGGGACAGTGGAAGGTGTCCCTGGCCATGGCAGGGGGCGGCACTGGATGAGCTTTAAGGTCCCTTCCAACCCAAGCCATTCTGGGATTGTTGGGTATTTGGGAACTCACAGCCTGGAGCTGGGCTCTGCTGAGCCTGCTTTGGGCAGGGCCAGGTGTGTTCCAGGTTGCATCAGCAGCACTTGGGGCACTCCTGAGCCAGGTGCAGGGGAGTGCACAAAGCTGGGAGCAGTTCCAGGTTTGCCAGGAATGACTGAAAGCAGGAGACAAAGTCTGAGTGTGTGCAGATGTGGGGCTTGGCCACCGCCGCTGTTTGTAACGTTCTGTGGGATTTTCTTGGCAGAGGAAATGAGCATTCAGCAAGCACGGCCCAAGCAGAGCAGTGGACAGGCTAACAATGCTCAAAGGAAGCAACCTTGGAACGCTGAAAATATCTCATAAAAAAGCTCCCTTTGAGCAGCACACATGAGTAAACTGGAATGGGAGAAGATGATGATGGGTTTTTTTTCCTCTCTAAATAATTTTCAACATTTAGCTTTTTATTGACTTATTTTCTATATTTAAATAGATATTTTGACTCATTCTGTTGAAGGTTTATGCAGGTTCCAGGAACATCTAATTCTCTTTCAGTGCTGCTTTTTTTGTGGAGAAGTAATTTACATTTTTGTGTATTGACTGTACTGAGCACACATGATATTTGATTACAGGACAAAGCTGTAGTCAAAAAGAACCAAAAACCAGTTAAATACTTTATTTTTGGGGTTGCTTCTGATGGAAGGAAGCTGTGAAGTCATTCCCTCTGGAGAGATGGGACACCAAAGTGGCATAAAACCTGGCCAGAGCTATGCAGATCCTGCTCGTAGACTTTAATGATGGTGATGTTAGCTGTGCTCTGATATCTCTGATTTTAAACCAAATCTGATGTTTTGGGATCATTTTTCTACACAGTTTTTCACCTTATTAGGAGGGAATCCTTTACAGTTTTTACCTGGTACAATCACTTCACCTGTATCTGGTGTGAAGTCCACATAAAACTCAGATACTCCGGGACCTTAAAGTTAAGGTCACTCTGTAAGTGACCACTTCCTTAATTAGGAATGATTATTCTATATAACAGTTTTGTTGCAATATAATGTTTTTGTAATGGGCCCCTTTTCAAAACTCTTCAGACAGTATCCTATAGATGGATATTTATTTTCTAAGCAACTTCTTGCATGTAATTTGTGAATAAGGTACTGATAATGTGCCCCAGGGAACATTTCAGTCCCTCCTTCAGCATCAGGCTCTGTGATGCTGGGTTAATTCCTCCCCCAGCTCAGCCCTAGAACAGCCCAGTTGGATGTAACTCCCTGGGCATATTTTCATGCTGCATATGCAGGGATATCTGTGATTCACAGTATCTGTTCTGGCACTGTTGCAGATGATGTCACACTGTTCAGCACTGCAAAGACATAGAAGATGAAGGGAAGGAATATGACATCTTCTGAGATGAAAGATACTCCAAGAGATACTTGATTAAAAGTATTGAGTTTCCCCTAAGCAGTTACTTCTGCTCCTAGCTTCTCGTGCCTTCCATGAGTTCCCATTTCTGAGTCCTGTCTCTCCAGCTCTGCTTCTTTCTCTGCCAACTCCACATTTCATTAACACCAAAAATGGTTCCATCTTTGTCCCTGAGACCTTCTGAGCACTGGATGCGATGGAACCTTTGATCTGACACCTTTCACTTCATTAACTTGGAGACTGAAGCCACAGTTGCAGATAACTTTGTTTGTGGGAGCACTCAGAGGAGCTGTTTTCACACTCACTGCAGTGATTCCCTGGTTGTTTACATGGGGGCAAATAGGTCAGCCATAAAATGTGGACGTGTATTCCTCCCAAGTGTAATGATCTCATTAAATTGTGTCTAATTGTAATGCAGACCTGTTTGTGTCCTTGCTGAATGCAGGCAGGACCCCTACCAGTTGTAGATGTGCCATTTTTTTAAACTTGTTTTGAGTCTATTTCATAAATTATTTCACTTAGGCCCCAGCTATGAATAATTTAAAGAGCCTCCAATTCTTACCAAGAAGAGTTGGATGTTTCCCAAGTCTCTTAATTTTTTTTTCATTATAATCCAAGAACTATTGTCTCTGATATTATCTCTCTGTTCCAGAGCAGTAATATTTTTATTGTTTTTGTTTTGTAGAGCCTGTGTACATTAAATTACATTTGGTTCTTGAACGTTTCTGACACAGCGATAGTGATTCACCAACTAATATTAATAAAAATGAGTGTAGTACATTTGGCTTTGTTGGAGAAAATCTAGCAAAACCAGAAATGTGGTGCCAAAAGATCAAGTAAATGCAAAACATAATGCCAAAATATCAAGAAATGTATTTCACAAAGAGAAAATATTTTTAATGTATATTAGCACAAAGAATGAGGATGATTTAATCTGTCTCGATAGTACCTTTCAACAAATCCTTTTAAAACCAGTTTCCTCTGTAGTGTGTCCCTTTTTGCACTGCTCCTTCTTATTCCTCCAAAGAAAAAGCAGGATGATGGTGGACCAGGAACATGGTCACAGGAATTGCATCATCCCTCAGGGGAGCCATTTGGAAGAGTCTCCAATCAACAGAGCCAAACATGAAGAAAAAGATGGTAGAATCATCTCAGGGATATTTCACTCAAATAAGACTAAACAGAATTCATGGCACTCTCCCTACTGGAGAGGTTTCAAAGCAAGAGCTGCAGTTATTCACAGAGTTACTCTGCTGCTATCTCCTTTAAAAAAAAAAATAAAAACTCCAAAAAAACAATCCAGAAACCAAGAGGTCAGATTTCTGCTCATCAGTTGTATTTATAAATCTGGTTCCAGAGTTAGGAGCCAGGAGAAGTTGGTATAAGTGTCACTGTGGGGAAAGAAAATGTGCACCCATGAGCAACCCATGATTTTGAATATCTTCATTAATGTCTGCAGGGAGATCAAGCACCATTATTTGCATTCACAAACAGCACCACAGGGTTAAAAATGAAAATGACTGAAGCAAAGCTGTTAAGAAATGAGAACCAGACAAGAGCTAAATGATAAATTATGACAAAATATGGAATTAAAAAGATGACTTTCAGCAGGGCAAGGACTGATATGATTAAAATTAAAGCTCGGTCATGTGGCCCATCTTTCAGCACACTTTATTCGTGTCCTGTCATATCAATGATACGATAGCTGGGTAGCTGTTGGGGAAGTTTGCTGGTTTTTTAGGGTTTAGTGGGTTTTTAACCAACTGGAATTCATCTAAAGTGTCTGTCGAAGAAGCATTCCCAGGTGGGGTTTTTTTGTTGTCTATGTCTCCTCTTTCTTTTTCAAGTGTGTGCCCAAACACCCCTCCCCGTTCTGCAGCACCTGGGCACACGCTGCCTCTTCTCAATTCCAGAACTTCCAGGTTTTATCCTTTGGAGTGTACTCATAAGATCAAGACTCACAAAGTCATGGGGATGGTGGATAAGATGAATGCTGAGGTTTTGCCAGTGGCAGAACAACTGTTTTAATTATTTTTTCAATCGTTTCCCAAGCCTTTCTTCACTCTCCAAACAACCTGTAACACACCAACTTTATCTTGTAATACACAATTGCTTATTATTTCAGCTTTATTAAATAGTTTTAAAAGCCCAGTTGAATCATGACCTCGTTCTCTCCCTTTTTTCCCAATACCTTGTGTCTTGGAAAAGGCTGATTGCTTGGAGGTCCAGTTTTGTCTAATTTACCAATTTTACTTATCCTTACATTCCTGGCTACATGATAATATTTGGAAAACATTGGCTGTTTTCCAGTGTGGTGCTGACTGTAATGTAAGATTGCTGGTGGATTTTTTTTATTTTAACAACTGAGCTAATTCATTCTTAGATTTGTTCAGAATTCTTGAGTGAGGTCTGGGTTCTTGGTCAGGTGTGACAGGAAGGATTCCCTGCTCCTGGATCCCAGTCCCTGCAGCCATCACTGCTGGTTTCACTGGGGCTCCTCTGTGGTTTTGGTTGTGCAAACAACAGTAACTGGTGCTTGTTCCTTGGAATTAGAAAATCCTCCTATAGCCACGAGCTCCACATTCTTACTTTGCTTGGAAGTTTCTGGGATGGTGCATCCTTTGCACAAAGACTTTCTCAAGTCTCCCCAGCCCCAGAGTCAGCACAAGCCACTGCAAAAGGTGTCCCATGGAACATGTCCATCACATCCCTGCTTAGGTCAGCACAATAAAAAAAAAAAACCAGATTTCCAAATCGCTTTCTTCAGAAAAAATGCTCAGTGATCAAGACCAAACTAATGTAAAACACAATAATTGTGTGTTTGAATATGGCACGATTTGAAGACATTGTTTACACTCATTTGCTCTTTCTCCATATCATTATAATAGAGAAAAGCTGCAGGTGTCTTTTTTCTTCTTTTTGGAGAAGGAGTGTTTGGGAAATAGGGAAGGGGTAAAACAATGTTATTAGTCCTTCAGAGTCATTAATATGAAGAAAGAAAAGTACTCCAAAATGACTTGCTTACAGCTGCAGAACATGTCACGGAGTAAAACCCACCTTCATTAAATGGGTGAGAAAGAATTCTAATTGTTTTGAAGTTCTTATGATCAGTGTGCATGTGCTTCATTGTAACGTGATACTAAAGTGCCTCAATTATGATTTGTATATTTTGGTGCCAGAAGGGTTTTTTTCTTATGCTAAATTATTAAGTTCTGTCAGCTGCTGGGCTGTCATATAGAGATACAGTAAATCACATTATATTTTGTCATGGATTACACAGAGCAATAAATTTGGGAACAGAGATCAAAGTAGTTTCACAATCACATCTGAGTGTAGGAGGGGTGTTTAACTTGTAGAAAATCTGATTTAGGTGAAACTGTTGCAGTTCTTGTGTGAATTTGAAATGAATTTGAATGTTTGCTTGAAAATGAATAAGGTACAAATCCCCAAAAGAGTTCTCCTGTATTTAGTTCAGAGGAGTTAATCTGACCTACAGCTGCAGGACAGAGAACAGATAAATAATTAAACATTGGGAATGTTGAGAGTCTTGCAATGCCTTATTTATGTTTTTAATTGCTTTGATGATGGAACAATATATTCCATTTTCTTTTTAATTGGGCCTTTGCTGGACTTGGGAAGTTTCTCCTCAGCTCAGGAACATGCTCTGGCTCCAGGAAGTTGTCGCTCTTTTGGGGAAGCTTTGTCGTATTTAAAACTACAAAAAGTAATCCAACATAATCTTGCTAAGGAGCACTGATGGCTTCAGATCACTGATTTGTTGGGGGATATGGTTGTATTTTCAGAGTCTGTCTTTCCAACTGTAGAAGCTTAACTTTTCTTGGGCTCTTGTCTAACTTCAAAATGCTGAGTTAACTTTGTGATACCGAGTTAATTTAGTGATACCGGGTTAATTCAGGGGTAGAGTTTGCCCTTTGTTCCCACTTTTTCTTCTATTTAACAACAAAGATTCTGTCTTAAAATGATACATACGTAGAATGTTTTTCTACTCGTTGTTTTCTTAATAAGTGCTTGTTGTTGCCACAAAATTCAACTTAAAACAGCAATGCAAAATCTGAAAACTTAATTCTTATCCCTTTATAATTCTTTCAGGAGCCTTAAAGTCTCTCCTTGGCAAAAATCAAGGCGTATGAATTTAGCTGGTAAATAATGAGAAAGTGCCTGGGAAATCTCCAATATCTGAAAGAATCATGTTTTGTAAAGCTCAGATCAAATAGTCTTTAACTGAGTCAAGTCATGGATCAGTGTCACATTTTGGGACAGTTGCCTTCTATGTGTGGAGGAAGCTTTAGCTTTGACTTGCATCTTCAGAGATGTTTCACAGCCTGTCCCCTCGTGGTTTTCCTGGGTGTCAGCTCTTTGGCCACCAGAAACATCTGGGCCTGAGTGATTCTGGAAACTTCTTTATATCAGAGTGGGGGAGAGCCCGAGCTCATGAGAGGAGTGAGGTGCCTGCATTTCTCAGGGATAAAGGCAGCTTGTCAAAACTCAACTAATTCCTGTTGGCTGCACATTTTCTTTGTTAAAGCTCTGGAAAAGAACATGCCAGCACTTTTGATCTAACGTCTTAAACTCAGTTTAAACAACCACCTTTGTTTAGTTGGATGGAACAGAAGAAAAGCAGGAAATATTCAAATGGTAACCCAGGAATGTATTTGTGATTTAGGCACCCTAGAGTGGAGAGTGATGCAGTCTCCCCATCTTCACCAGGTTTACTCCACCTCGTTTGAGTGCGGAGCTGTGGGAAAAATCATGCCATAATATAAAACCTGACCCCAAAGTTGGTGTGAATAGGAAAATAATGAGAAATCTCAACCCCAGCTGCGCAGTGTGAGGGATGGCAGATGAGAAGCAGTGGCATCTGTGATGATCATTTGAATCTCTTCATTTGCAGGAATCACCACAAAACACCACACTGATTTCACCAATAGTCATCTCACAGATGATTGATGAGAGTAAATCAAACAGAAATCAGCCATCTTTGCCTGTGCTGTCCATGATCTCAGCCCAGAGCTTATCACACCCAACAATCTTTTGGCCAAATGTCCCAGAACAGCTTCAGATTAAACCACAGAGTGGTTTAATCTTTAAGTGCCTGATGCACTCACCAGTATTGTCTTCTGTAAGGGGTAGGTCAAGCATTAAACAATTGCACGTGGCAAACCCAGGCTGTTAATGTGGTTTTAAATCCTTGTCTTGTATGCAAGGTTTGTATTTTAGGCCAGTTTGTTTTAAATAATATGCCTGGCTGACAGCAATATTGACTGGAAATCAGCATTAGTGATGCTGGGGAATATTTAGATGCTCAGTAAATCCATTTAGATGAAGGTAATAATTGTGTCCTGGTGTAAGGCTGGTGTAACTTGGGCATCAGCCACCCTGCAGCTGGAGTCCCACAGAAGACTTTCTGGGAGAGTTAAAAATGCCTGTATTTAATTCCTCTGCATAATTTCAGAATTATTAGAAATAGTCTGTTGGTTTAAATGAGAAGTCTGGAATTTGGAGTTTTCCTAAGGCACAGTTTGCAGAAGCAGTTTCTCAGTGGGCCCCCATTAAGCACAGAACTGCAATGTGCTGCAGAAAGGCAATTCTCTGTGCAGGTACTGTCAAAGTCATTTCTATTCCTTCTTGGGTTTTTCCCAATGAAAAGTACTTCACACATGAATGAGAGGGTTTTTTCTCCTGAAGATGTATGTTTAATGGAAAAAAAAAATAAAAAGGAAAAGATTTGTAGACCTCCAAAAGTGAAATGTGAAATAGAATATTAATAGGATTTTGGGATTTCTATCATTCATTTTCAAAACCCTTGAAGTCATTTGGTACTTGACTAATTATTCTGTTAACATCATTTTGGGTATTCAACTACTTTAATGGTCTTTTGGGTGGTTCAGATTACATATTTGAACTGTGTGTGCTATTTTCACTGCTGAACAGAGATCCAGATTTCATTTTTGTCTGATTGGTGGGGAGAGCAGGAGAAAGAACAGGAGTTTGGTGTGGGAAGTCACCCACTGTCAGTGTTAGAGGCACATAAGGAAAATGCATGTCTCAGGCTTTGAGTCAAAATGGAATTTTTATGTACAATCAGATGAACTTTAAAGGTGATCTGCTGATCTCTGAAGTTTAAACAGATATTGTACAGAGAGTTTTAACATACTTAATAACAAAGATTGCCACCATTAGCCATTCTGAAGGTCGTTTTCTTCTGACATCTATCAAATTACACAATCTTGAATTTTGGTACAAAGCATAATGCTGTCAAACTTAAAATAGAAATATTCCAGAATGTGGAGTGGTGTGTTGTTTTTTGAGGTAAATGGGCCCCATTTACATTAGTTCTTTGATGTTAAATTCCTTGCTGCACATCAGAGAACAGTTGCTTCTTCCCTGGAGCAAGTTTTTTTTCTTCTTCCCCCCCCCTTTGATTTTTCCTCCTTTTTTTCTTCTTCTTCTTTTTTTTTTTTTTTCAAGTTTGCTTACACTTTTATCTAACTAATTATGGAGGATCAGCTTATGGATGGCCACTTTTAGCTAGTTGCAGGCATTTTGAAAAATGATTCTTTCATATCTACTACCCTAAACAGAAAAGTTCTTAAATCTGCTGCTTCTCTACCAGTGAATATGGTGTTGTGTGTGTATATACATAT
>VXAX01007682.1:0-23555 GCA_013399835.1 Leptocoma aspasia
TTAATCTTTCAATTTCCTCCCTAAGTTCAGCCACCAATGAAAGGAGATTGTTTACCTCCTCACACCATAGGCAGGCCTCCTCCACAACACCCCCTGAAACCACCAATAAGCTCAAACACTCCAGGCAGGAATGGGTCTGTACAGACACATCCTTTTTGGACGGCTCCACTCGGTCACATACACTTATACTCACCACAGTTTTCGACCATGTTTAAACCATTACTAGCAGGGAAAGCTGAAAATCAAGCAGCCAACAGAAACACCACAAACAATACATGGTACACCTTACCAGCAAGGGAGCCTGCAACCCTGCCTGCCTGCCCTGCCTGTGCGAATTGCTGCGCAAACTGCTGTGACCCTGCCCCTGAGATGTGCCATGCCCCTGTTTGCCAGCTCCTGTTCAAAGCGCTCCCCAGAGGCCTCTTACAAGCAGTCAGCCAGGAGCAATGGAAGCTCCACCTCCCTGCTCCTGAATGGCTCCCCAGCACTCACTCAGGAACAATGGAAGCTGCACCTTCCCTGTTCTTGAATGGCTCCTAACAATAGGATAATGATGATTTTATTAGAAGTAAAAGATAAACAAAAACGGGCAAAACCCCCCAAAGATCATGGCAGATTTCACTAGCTGTATTTCTTCTGACCAATCTAATCCTTCTCGTCTTCCTAAATTACCCTAATAATTCCTAAAATGTCTGGCTTTTATGATGCCTTCACATGTATCTCACAAACATGCTAAAGATTAATTCTGACTAAACAACTAACAATATTACACTAAGCAAAGTGATAAACAGCATATCCCCACCTTCTCCAAGCCCACCCTATAGAAGGGAAATGCTTTCCACACCCTGTGGCTGCTGCTCTGGGCCGTTTGGGGTTGAAGGAAATATTGGCAGCCTCAATGCTACTTAGCTGACTGAGATTTCAATGGAAACTTTTGCAGTAAATGCTTGCATTTGTGTGGGCACTATAAAGCAGTGAATACCTGAACAGCAGCACAGAAAAATAATGAACTTTATCAAGATGAAGGTACTGTAATAAAGTATAAAACAGAAAGAATGCCCATTACTGTGTTGAGTACCTTGCAACTTCTTCCCACCAGCCCGTTTCTGAGTTTAAACTGATTTGTCATAAATCCAGCTCTGGCAGCAGGGAGATAGATGCACTGCTAAAGGCTACCGGGCAGCAGTGCCCCTGTGCAAGGTCTCTGGAGGATGCTGAGGTGTTACCTTGAAAAGGAACAAAACTCCCAAACCAACAACTTTACCGTCTGGAACACATTGCAACAAGCTTGTATGACCCTTGCAGTACATTACCTACATTTTAGAGGGGCACAGAACTTCGTTGCATTACTCCACTATTTCGTTTTACAATTTAGAAAGAAAAACAAAGAAAGATTCCAGCATTATTTATGCAGTTCTGGTGAAGATGGCCCCACCATTCCTGTGGGAGTTGCATAAAGGACAAATTTTGTCACATGGTGTCCCACAGTCACAGCATTTTAGAAGTTTAGTTTGAAAGCCAAAAAGGAAAGGAGGAGAAAGACAGCAGAACAAGTAAGACATAGTTTCCTATCATTTTGATCGCTCTTCTTTGATCTCAGGAAATTTAATAAAGGACAAGCACCATCTTTAACAGTGGTGGCATTTATTAACCTATATTTCCTTTGGGAAAAAAAAGTTTGTGTAAGTTGACTAATACTGTTAAGCAAACTGTGAAATTTCTCCAACAGAAGGGCATGAATTAGATGTCTGTCTGCTACCTGGTTGCCCATTTTTATTAATTCTGCAAGACCACAGCTTATTTATCTTTGTTTTTCTGTAATCTGTGATTGATATTTGCTAGATGTTTTAAAAGTTATAGAAGAGATAGGATACATGAGCATTCTTATTACTGAATCTTATTTTTCCTCATTAAATAAGGAATGGTGCTGAGATTTTTGAGAAAATATAGACCTCTGTCATGTAAAGATTTATTAAGTGTATTGTCCTTCACCACCACAGCAGAGAATACTGGAAACAAGTACTCACAGAAATGTGTGCTATCAAGTATTGCAACTATCCTCAACTCAAGTGGTCCTCAGATTATTATGAAATGGCATTAAGCAGGAATTACTAAGTAGCTATGATAACACCCTGACATTGTATCTTTGCTTTTCTTTTGGTGATGTTGCCTTTCTTCAGTCAGTGATTTACTGGGTCCTTAGCCCTTTCATCTCTTTCTTTCTTTTGTGAGGAAAAATACGTCAACAAAGGGGAGGAATTTATTTCCTATTCTCCTCTCTGCTGGAGGAAACGCTGAGAGGATTGACTCCTACAGCTTTTTTCTTCACAGCATGCAAACTTCATCACAAGCAATTGCATGCTTGTCAAGATGGCCGTGTCTGCTCCATGACCGCCTTGCCTGTGTCAGCAAGGTACATGTGGTGGCAACAAGTAATACGGGTGTCTGCCCTGCCTGCAGAAATTCACATTGTATCATTTTTTTCTCGCATTTGCAAGAAATGGGTATAATTTGCCTGCTCATTGTTGTCATCACAGGAGGGAGCCATTCAAGTCTCTTCCTTGCAGTCACATGCTGAAGATATGAATCTTTGACTTCATAATTGTTATCACCAAGGTCTCCCTTTCAGAAAGGAAGTCACTTGATTTTGTGTTTCATAGCTTTCTTTATTTGATTGCTAGAAACCACCAGCAGAAACTTTGAAGCCGTAAGAGACAGAGAAAATGGACATGAAAAATCTTGTTCTTAAAGTAGTGCAGCAACTGAAAAGGAGCAGATGAGAATGAATATATAGATCAGGTAGACCGGGACCTCAGAGAAAGGTGGGACAACTGAATGACAGAGATTTAAAATTATCAGGCATGGGCTCAGAACTTTGTAATGAAGAAAAGTAAATTATGAGACATTTTTATGAGGAGCTTGTTGAGTGCTTTAGTGACACGAGGCTCCTACACAAGCAAGGTTTGGATGGTAAAGGTGTTGAAGGCCCTGCTCTGTGTACTGACAAAGGAGACTTCAGATCAGACACGTGCTAGAAAATTCTGGATAGTGCAGGGTTACTAGTAGCTCATGCCTGCTCAATTTCAGCAAACAGTTAAACCCTTTGCTACCGTTCAGGTGAAGCTTTATTTTAATGCATATCAAGTGAATAAAAAATAATTTAATTATATACCTATAGTGAGAGAAGGTTCCTCCAATAACTTCTACTATACTTGCAAGTTTGAATGAGAATACTTTGGAAGATATTGGAGGTTGGTGATTGAATTGCAGATTAAGATAATCACTCTTCTGCATTTGAACTGTAGAGCAAAAACACTGAGACTGAATCAAGGTGTTCTGTAGAGTATTTTTCTGCCTCCAGTTTCAGCAAAATTGTGCATATTATGAACTGTGGCTATTGCTTTATATTTCATGTGTAGCTTTTTGATGTCCTATAAACTAAAAACTCCCATCTCTTTGCCATTGATGATATTCTTTGATGTCAAGAAACTGAACACGTAACTTGATGAAAATATATGGTAGTTTTCTAGATGATAATAATAATATAAATCATTAATGTATTATTTCTCTTTTAGTAGGTTTTATATTATGTAAATTGCACAGCAGACTATCCACTTATTAATGTGAGTATTTTGTAGTAATAGAATTAGTGATGTCTAGAATTAACTTTGGATTTAAATAAAAATTCTTGTTAACATTTAAAGTAGACTTAAACTGTAACTTCAGTTGCACAAGCACTAACCTAGAAGGTAAACATTTTAAAACTGCTCTGAAGTTACTAAATCAAATGACAGTTTTTTCTGCTTTGAAAAAAGCAGAGTGAAATTACCCGTTACTGTCATTTGATTAATACTATAGCAGTAATCTTCTGTGGAGGAAAGAGGGCAGTTGTGACAATTGCTGAATATTTTTGATATTTAGGAGAGCAGTGAGTCTGGACTTCAAACCAGACCTAGAAGGAAGAACCTTGCTTTTGATTTTCATCACAAAATGTTTTTTAGGGGGTACTGCCTCAAAAGAGTTTCTGAGATGAGAAAGAATAGCTTTATTCTAGAACTGATTTCAGTGTTCAGATGAGGCAGTAAATTTCTGGCTAGATAATATGTTTCTCAACAGAAAAATTCTCTTTCCCTGTGTTTTAAGATAGACTACATTCTTTTTTTGTGTTTCGTTTCTATTGCTGTTAATGCTAATCAATATGCTAACTGATATTCAAGGGGTAGCCCTTCCACCTACACATATTTTCAAAAGAATGATAATTGGGGTTTACTGAATCACAGCTCACACAGAGTGGGATTTCAGGCCTTCAGTGGTACAGTTTAAGTTTACCTTGTATGTCACTAATGCTAACAGAGCCAGTCTTATGTTTGCACAGCTCCTGAATTCACATCACCTGCCTCATGCTGCAGCATTTGAGGTCACGATGTTTCATGGTCAGTGCAATCAGGCAACCAATGAAGATGATACCTAAGGAAATAAAAAATAGTCCATATTGAGCCAGCTGAGTTCCTGAATCCAACTGTCCCTTTGATTGCAGAAATGTGCTGGCAGAAACAAGTGAGCATAAGTTTGTATTTGTTTAAGATGAATGCTAAAACAACGCCTTTTGTTGTAAAGCAGTTCAAGTGGCAAATAAAGGTACATTTACTTACAGTTTTAACCCAGTGATTCAGTGATATGAATTTCACACATATTTGGATTGTATGTATGAATCAAACATGCAATACTAAAATTCATTACCAGTTCCTGGATTTGTGTGACAAATGAAAAGCTACCAATAATTTTTTGAATGTATCCTGCCTTTGCAGAGCTTTTGGGAAAACTTCTCCAGGACCAAAGAGGAAAGCAATGTGAATTTTGAACTCAAACTGTCATAATGGATAAGCATAGCATTATCTTTTCTGGAGCTGTATTATTTCTTTGAAAGAAATACAATATATTTGAAAGCATCCACAATAAATTGAAGGAAGCTGAGTAACGGACAACAGAATTGTTCTGATCACTCAGGATTGTTTTACTCATGCAGTTTATAAATCATCTGTCTAACTATCCAAAGGCATATAACTTTGTGAAACTGAATGAAATTAGACAATCTATCTTAAAACAATGTGAGTCATTAGCAAAAATAGAGGAAAAGAATATATACTTCAATAGCTAATGACTATTGACAATTAGAAAGCTATGCATTCATATACAGGCTAGAACAGCTTTGCCTTTACTTTCCTTAATGTTGACAATGGCAAATGTAGCAGAAGGGGATATCAATAAGTAAAAAAACACAGTCTAAACAGATGAGTAGATTATCCATCATTTTAAAAAGAATTAATTTATTGTTACTGTGTGCAGAGTTTTTCTGGACCTGTCTTTGCTCAGTAAGACTATATGTCATAGTCATATTACATTTCTGCATTGAATCTGTTGGAACCCAGGGCACAGGGAATATTTCCCTGCCTGTTTTAGAGAGCCCTGACCCCCGGTCAGACACTGCTTTTNGCACAAAATCATTTTAAATATGTAATCTTGCAGCTTGTCTATGATTAAAACAAAGCCAAACCAAGTATTTGCTCATCATGGTTGGTGCACTTGCCCAAAGCCACAGCAGAATTAAAGATTATGGAATCCAAATGATATTTCCTAGTGTTTACCATTGTCTGATCAGTACTACAAAGATTTATCGATGGCACTTGGCTTCTTTTATCACAATCTGTCTGTATGCATAAAGTTTAAAGTTGTCTACATAATTCTGATTCATTTACCAGTGAATATACACTCAAAAAAAAAAAAAAAAGAGCTCTGTTAGTATATTTGCATTTATGCAGTGCCTAAGCAGATAGAGAATGATATCACAGTTTAAACAGTTCTCCCTAAGCAAGCCAACAATACAGCTCTTCCAGCAGAAGAAACTTTACAATGTTTTAATTCTTCTCCATGGAGCAAAGCACGGTGGAGAGCCTGGCTGTCAAATCCCAGCACATCTTTTTGAGAATGTTGCCTACTCTGCCTCACATTTATGTTCTCATGTGCTAAGCGAGAAGTCTTCTAGTTCTTTAAAATACTGATATTTTATATACATATTGTATCAGCAAGAGCATGGATGTTTTGTTGGAATAGGAGGTAGGGAAGCCCAAAGGTACAGGAGAACAAGGTCTGTGCCAACTGAGGAGAAATTAAATGCACTATATTTACCAGGATTACAGAGCATAAACATCAGCCTGAATATTCCTATTCAGATATGCTTTTTTAGGTATTCATCACTAACATGTTAAACTGGAAGCCTGTTACTTTCCTGATAGCAATAATGGGCAGCAATCTGATCTGAATTGAGAGAGGTCCTTAAAATGGTGCCTGTGGGAGAAAATGTTAAAGCTGTTCATGCAAATGATGTTGAGAGCAAGAACTAAATGCTCGGAAATTTGTCTGGATACAGTAAGAAAAGGAATTTGAGTAGATGTGATGCAGAAGTGGCTGCTTCATGAATATAGACAGCTTATTTTCCCCAAAATCCTTTCTCCACCTTTTTCTCAAAATGATAGTTACTTGTACATTTTTGTTGAAACCTGGACATTTATTTGGACATGATAACCTGGTGCTTGATAGCAGTCAAAAAATGAGATATATTTTGCAGAGATGTTTGCTAAGTAGTTATGTTATGTTACACTGTAAAACTGAGTAGGAAAGACTGATCTTTAGCACTCAAAGAGATCTTGCATCCTTCATCGCAAAAGACTTACATGTCAAGAGTGCACTATTGATCAAAATATCAGCAGGCTTGCAGCACAGCAGCCGTTTGACAATACAGAAAAAAAATTACTTCTGTCCATGTAATGTAAATCTCTCTGTCAGGCTTCCAGTCCTCCTAGAGGTATACCTATAATCTCACTCTGGCAGAAAATAATAAGAACTTCTATGAATAAACTTACTGTCAGTCGCAATTATGCTCTGCATGGACCATTGAATGTCAGACAGCATTTTGGCAGAAGCCAGGCTCCTACATCTTGATAATCTGACCAAACTGTGCAAAAAATAAAGGCTAGCCTTCAAGCTTAAACAACTGATGGGTGGCCCATGCTGGTTCTACTGCTGCTTTGTCACTCCACTGCCTTTGCACCAGTAGCACAAAAGCAGCAGCCCGTGTTCTGGGGCCCTTTGTGGGCTCCCAGCTGCCCAGTCATGACTGCTGCACTCACTGTTCTTCAGCTTTACTCATGTATTCCCCACAAGCTCTCTCAGGACCTGCCTTGCAGTAGTGAGCTGGTAGGATTACTGGCAGCTAACCTGTGTGCTAGGCATGGTTTTGATTGGGCTTTCATGTCTTGGTTTTAGTCTTTTCTAATTACAGTCCTTACTTCCAGTCTTTTCATTAGCCTAGTCAGAGCAATTCCTGTGACAGCCCAGTTTTTAAGTAATATTTTCTAGACAATTCTACTTTTAAAAAAAAGTATTTTCTTTGTACTGAGACACACAGAGATATTGAAATATTCCAAAGCAATTATTTCTTTTCACACTGCATGATTTCATGTTCTGTCAAACTACACTTTTAAATCTTACTGTGGCCACTTAGCAACATATTGGCATATCTCAGGTTGCTCAAAGTCAGCAGGCAAATGGAAATCTCTCTATTTGTCTTGGAGCTAGAATGTCCTCTGGGTCTCACAATTGTTATAAAATGCAATCCTGCCACAATATCATGAGGTGTATTTTTTGTAATAATGACTGTCCTAGGTGTAAGGCATTTTTAGTCTGCCTTCTGTCTCTCAAAGGTGCACACCACAACCTGCACTGAGTCAGGTAATAGCCTCTGAAAGTGCTGATTGTCTTCCTGATGTTGTCATTCTGCAAGAGAAAAGTAGCTCTGACCCTCTCAATATATATTAGATAGTTCCACCAGTATAATGAATATAGCATTCAGCAGCTATAGTTACTTGCAGCAAGTCATGTTAAGAAAAATGGCACTAAAAAGAGTAAAACCAGACAGATTTCTTGGAATTTTGCCCAAGAGCTCTGGCAGATTTTGTGGTGCTGTGCTATATATACAATATGCCAAGTCTAAAACACAGAGAAAAGACAATCCACAGGATATTGCTCCACATGCTCTCCTATGAGGTATAAGGATGCCTTCACCCAAAGCCATATATCTTTTGCTATAGTATTTTTCTACCTGCTCTGATTACACCTTATTGGAAGACCTGTACTGGCTTCACTGTGTCTGCTGATAAAATCTCCTAGACAGTAGCCAAGCTTTTCTTAGACTGAAGTAGGTATGTATGAATCCAAGCAGCAATGGAAAATTAACCTCTCAGAAAACAAATGTGATTCTTTTATATTCTTTCCATTTTTCAACAGCTTAAAAATCAGCTGGCAGAAGGGAAAAGATGAAACTGATATGTTATTGATAATTTTCCTTATTTTTTTCATTTGCTTTGCAATACTCACTTCAGGAGCAAGACAGATAAATCACACTATCTGATGAGCTTAAACAGTTGGTGAGTTTCCCTTGATAAAAATCCTTCTGTTAAAAGCAAACTTATTTATCTATTTATTTTATTTCAATTTTTAAGGAAGCCTATAGAGATGTATGTGTTAGCATAACTGTCTTTCTATAAGACTAGTGTTTTGAATCAGCAAGAGTATCATTTGAGGAAATTGATATAGTAGGTAAGAATGCACTATTTTTTAAGGTTTGAAGAGGCTGTAGAAATAGATGACTGTATCACATTTATATTCAGAGACAAACAACAATCGACTATACCGCCCCCTTCACTGTAACAGAATTATTCAGTATTGATATTAAACTCTCATTCTTCTGAATTCTGAAAACTAAGCTGTGCTTCAAAAGGTCAGCAGAAATGGCACTGTCTTGCAATTCAGATCTTTAGATGTGACCCAGATGCACTAACTTTATAGCATGATAAATAATATCTTAGCATACTGCCTTGACCTATGTTACTTTTGTATGTTTTCTAGCTTGTGCTTAATGATTTTATCTTGATCATCTGTTTTTCTTCTTTGTTCAGTCATCTAGTACCATTTACCAGGACAGTAGATAATAAAGACCCATTCAGTACTGTCTAAGTAAGCTGGATTTTCACAGACAGGTGTCAGAGAGAGATATAACCCTCCATCAGATTTCATAAGTCTGAAGTAAATAAATAGGTATTTGAGTAGCTGATCCACTAACATAGAAATCTGCTACTTGCCTCCTGTTTCAATCTTGTTGGCTGAATGACAAAGTGGAAATAAGGAAGGATTTAGCTGAAGTTTTCTTTAAACTACATTCTTGCTAACAGTAGTTGTACTACTGTTTATGATGAATACGTTTTATTCACACTGAATTTATTATGGGTAACAAAAAATGAATAGATAGGGTTAATTTTTAACTATTAATTTAAAATTTTGAAGGATTAATTTTCTTGTTGTTTTTATGAGTGGCCATATCATCATAAATTCATAGAATAAGCTCTCTTATTTTTTGAAATATATGACATAACTTATTAATCTAAACACTCATGATTTTGGAAAAAAATTGATAACATCAAACTGGATACTAAAGGTTTAAATTTCTTTAATTTTACCAGAGTAAGCTTCTTGTATACACCATCATTGGCAGTGCTGGCTGTAGTAGTTTGGCCAGCTTAAGTCACTCAGACCACTTCCAGGGTCCTTCTCAACATCAGTCATAGGAGGATGTGATCAGCAGCCCACTCATGCAACTCTCCTGCAGAAATTAGCATAAA
This sequence comes from Leptocoma aspasia, assembly GCA_013399835.1. Lineage (NCBI taxonomy): Eukaryota > Metazoa > Chordata > Aves > Passeriformes > Nectariniidae > Leptocoma > Leptocoma aspasia. The sequence continues at coordinate 9,735 of VXAX01007682.1, forward strand.
AAAGGACCATATAAAATGTCCTTCTTCTTTTTTTCCCATCTTTGAAGTCAGTTCTGTCAAATACACCTCCATGACCATAGTTTGTTTTTTTTTTTTCCCCAGAGTCTGGTTCAAAATCCAAAGAAGTCCATGGAAACTTTTCAGAGGAACTTTTTTTCAGACATTTATTCCATTTGTTGCCTAATTCTCTTCTCTCTTTAGCCATGCCCTACTTTAGCACTAAACAAGACATGAGTTATGTAGGTCAAGTCAGACATCTATCATGTATATAATAAGAGTTTCAGTTCTGGTTAGGCCTATTCTTTCCTGATAGGAAAGAGAAGTATTGTCTAAAGTGAGTGGAAGAATGATGGAGCAGTGCTTATTGAACAATGATATACATACAATTAGGATAAATCCAATCAGGACTGCATAAATGCTGATGCTTAACACTTTCTTTTCCCTATCAACAGCATATCCTGGTTTCTGTGGGCTGTAGCAAAAGCAATAGTTGTTATACCTATAGTTGTCATAAATGCTGCAATACTATGCAATGTGTCAAAGACTGCAAAATACAATTAAACCTTTCTTAAATGTTAACCGTGCAAAAACAACAGTATATCCTAGCAATCATTAAAAAATTGATTAGACTTATGATCCGAATCTCTCAAGTATGTGACTTCCTCTTCAGCTGAGGAAAAGAGGGCCATCAGGAAGGAAAGTTCCTTGGAGAGGCAGAAACCAGTTTCCATCTCTTCTCTGGAGGTCAGGTGCTTCTCCATCCAGAGCCCTGTGCTCAGATTTAGCCTTTGTTTTATTCAAGATTCACACTTGACTTCATTCCCCTTTTATGCAGAGCTCTCATTCTAAAACCATGTTTTAAAATAGCCCTAGTTAATCCACTCTGTATTTTCTTAAGTGTATTAGCAATCGAATGTGTGTCAAAATAACGTACTGTTCTGAGGCTCTTACAATACTAGTCTTCAATTTATTCACAGCATTCTTTTATATCCCTTGATACCATTCAGGATCAAATTGGATTTATCTTGCCTTTTTCCCCTGGACATGTCAGGATTTTTTAGGAACATATCCCGAAAGCTGGATTCTGTAGTCTGTGGTAATAAACTTCTATTATTTTTTCTGGCACAGATTTGCCATATTTCTATTGGCATATTTCACTTTCTAAATAATTCATTGGCATAACTGAGCAACTTCCAGGGAACATTTCCTTTCAGTATTCCATCTGAGAGCACACCATTTTGGCATTTTTTACTGTCTTCATATTCCTGCTGTGATTTCACACCATGCAGGCTGTGTTTTAACACCTTAGTGCTTATAGTCCACTGCAAAGCAGTCATTTTCTCCAAGACAGGTATGTCAAAAGCTGTAGATCACAGAATGACACGTGAAGATAGTCCTTTCTATCCCTGAGAAGCTAGACCAGGATCAAGGCTATTCAGCTCTAAGTCCTCCTTTTTTACCAAGATATTTCCAGTTAAGTAGAGTTTCAGAGCATGTGTAGACCCAAAAAAGAAAAAAGAAACTCCAGATAGCTTATGTCTAGGTCCAGGATCAGGACTGTGTATACATCACAGATCAGCATAAGTATCTGCACTAAGCTCTGTTAAACTGGATCTTGCAGAGTCGCTCAAATTATGAGCAAGGCCTGGAAACCAAGGGATTGCAGTTTAGGAGTCTTTTCTCCTACTCCAAGGTACCATCTGCCAGTGAGATCACAACAGCAATGAATGGAGGCCGCTGCTGTTGTTGCCAATACCATAAGATGCAGTGCTGAATTCCAGTCCATGGGCTCCCCCAGATCAAAGAAAAGTGGGTCTTCAAAAGTGATATTCTGAGATTTTCTTCTCACTGCCTCCCACAGCAACTGGAGCGCCCAAAAGCACCAGCTGCTGCAAGATAGCTCCTAAGCTGAGCTAGACCACACCTAACACCACACCTCACCTGGCACAATTAACTTGTCTACCCAGTGAGAATGACTGTGGCAAGGCGTTCATGTGGCTGTGTGCCCCCACACTCAATGATCCTCCTTTTCTCTGGCCCCTTTCAACAGATGACATGGTAGCACTCCTGGAGAGCGACACTGGATACTCCACCCATAGCACAAGGTTCCCCTCTTGCATACATCTCTGAAAGTGACTCAGGGCTGACAGGTAAAAAAAAATTAGAAGTGTTATCTATTTTATATGGTGTGTAGAAGTGTACCCCGTGCAGCAGTTTTTTCTCTCTGTAACCCCTTTTAACTATTCTCAATGTTTTTTTAGTTCAGTCTCAAGGCTACTACATACAAAACCAGCATCTTTCTCAGCCTCCCTCTCTTCACCCCAAAGCTGCCTCCCACACTCCCAACTTCTGCCTCACCTTCCAGACAGCCCTATCAGGTGGGCTGAATGGTGCAGAATCAGCAGTGATGTAAGTCAGCACACCTCTATTTTTTCTGAAAACCACGCTCCACTTTGCAGCCGTGCTGCAACAGCACCATTTAGATGTTGGGGTCAAATCATGGTCAGCAGACAAGCACAGGGAGGCTCCCACAGCTCCAGCCACCCTTTCCCTGCTCCCTTTGCCTCGCTGCCTCCCTCCCTGCAGCCTTGGCAGCAGCCTACCCGCATCAGGCACACGTCAATCAAAAAACATGGCCCAGAATAGTTCCTGTGCTGGGAATTACTCAGATAGTCTTGGATCATCCCATCCTTACCATGACCTTATAGGGTCAATGCTGCTGCATGTTCCTGAGGGATGTGATACAACTGTGCCTCTTTCATCAAGTGTTGCAAGTGTAAGAAGGCCAGGATTAGTGTGCAGCAGCTTCTGACTGTTCAGTATTGAAGTTTTATAGTTTTTAATTTGACTTTTATACAAAATTTTATGCCCTTTCCTTTTATTTTCTGGTTTATATTAGCATATATTTTGCTTGACAATTTATTTATGGAATAAAACAGAATAAACATGTCAAAAGTACAATTAAAGTGTCATCTTTATTTAAAATTTTATTGTAAAAATGTTTAAATTTTAAGGTAAAAAAGAAGTATAAAATGAAAATTCATAAAATGAGTTATCACAAAATTAACATCCCCTTGAATTAAAATTTTTATTTCACCAGCCAGATACATTATTATTTTGCAAGTTCAAGAAGGATATCTGTGAATTTTTAAAATTTACTGTTATTTTATTATTATTTTGTAAGAAAGTGGCACCAAACATTCCATTTGGATTCCTTAAGTTCTATACTAAACTTCACACTACCTCTCAGAAAAGTATATGGGGTTGTTTTTGTTAATTTAAAAGCGCTTTGAATTTCAAAATGTATCCTTGTTCCTGTCTTTTAATGTTTCTGATAAATCTGTAAAGATATTTTCTCAACATCTTTCTCCAAATTTTTTTGAATATAAATGAAGCTGACCAATGCATTAAGGTTCTACAGTCATATCTCAGTGCATTCCATACTGGAGCCTTTTACAGATCCATTCTACACAAGTTTGCCTGTTCCTCTTATTTTTCTAGACAATGCATCAGGCCCACAAGCAGATATCCAAAATCTCTGATAGGTCACCATGTAGGAAGTTTGGAGATCTTAGTTAAATCGTGCATCCAGGCAAAATCTTTAGTTATAAAAGAACACTTTGCCTGGATTTACATGACTCTGAACCCCTGCCACAGCAAATGTGTTCTAGACCCACGTGTTCATCTAATAACTATCAGTGTGCATGTTGAAGCTAGTCAAGCTGAAATGTATTCTGAAAAATGTATCCAGATGAAAAAAAAAAGCTTTTGCAAAGACTTGCCCTTTCACCTCTCCCTCACTGTTTTTTTCTCTGTATATCTGTCAATTGTGCAAGTTCATCCATCATCTCTACTGGCCCCAGGAATCACCCTGAGTTGCCCCTGTGGGCTGGGGGATGTTTCTCCCACAGGACAGGCCCACCCCAGGGCATCAGGCACCTCCCTGCTGCAGAGACTCCCACTGTCTTACGCAGTCTGTTTGGGCTACAAATATTATTTTCTTTTCTGAGAATGAGAAGGAATTTCCCTGAATTTTCTGCACTGAGTAGAAGAGGTAAAAGCTTGTGCTCCTTTCCTGTGGAGTTACAGCCAATTCCCTTAGAGATGGTGTGCTGGGTCAGTTGTTTTTCAGGATCAGGTCAAAGAATGCGCTGACACCAAGACCTGCTCACCTCCTCTTTGCAGTCTAGCGTCAGAAACCTGACAGATAAAATGGGACAGATGCTTTCTTACCTGCCTTTATCACTAACTTTTGAAGCAGACAAATACACAGATTAAATCTCCTTACATTCTGAGTGTGCTTCAGGCATAGCATCAGTCAGGAACTGGGACTTTCTTGATCTTTACAGAATACGTCTTATGTTGTCAATACTATTCATTATGTTTTACGCCAGGGAGGGAGAAAGCAATAGACAGAAGTAAACTATCTTGATGCAGGCCAAAATAATGGAAATCCCTATGTACGAAGGGTGCAGCAGTGAGTCTGACCACATAACTGCAAAGATACACATAGAAAACACAAAGATACAAAGAAAAACTCTTAGGATTCTTTTTTCTGTTAAAAAAAGATTAGTTTGGTTTTGCTCCTATATTTCTCCAAAGAATCATTCATTTCCTATCCTGGCTATTTTTAACACATTTCACTGCATTTAAATAAACGGAAATATCCTAGAATATCTTTCATTAACACCAGAAGAAGATAAAAAGTCTCATTTTAGTTTCTTCAATTAATTAAAATATGGCAGGACTGAATTTAAAAAAGAAATAATTACAGCTAATATTTTTAAGTGTTGGCCTGGTAATAAACTAAAGGCAGAACAACTTGAATGCATTATTTTAATGCAACTAAGATTATATTCTATTTGTTTAAATCCCTGCCAATCTTCCAATTAATTTAAATAGCACTGATTGACATAGAACATTTATTTTATTGAAATTATACAAGTTAGACAATATTAAAATATATTTTGTGTATGAGCAGAGAGGAGATATGAAGGTCAGACTTCACATTTCTTTCACAGATGAAAGAAATTGTTTTGACAATTTAAATATAACTTGCAAACAGCCCAGGACTAGTACCAATACTTGATTCCTCTGTACTAGAAAGGGTGTATTTTTTAATCGGGAAGTGCAATCTTGTGGTGCATTCTCTGATGCTGTGTTACACCCATCTTTTTTGGTGCACAAAGAATCCTGCCCAGGGAAGCTGGAGGAGGGTCTGGGAGCACAGCTGTCCTCTGCGGCCTGGGGCAGTGGGATGGGTTTCCACAGGCAGCAGCATCACCTCGCTCCGGGCTGCAGGCTTTCTCCTCCACACCCGCTGCTCCCAGCTCCGGCACCCGCCAGCTCCTGTGACGCCAGCTCAATTACCTAAAGTCAGGAAAACTAGTGAAAACTTTGCTGCTGGGCTGGTGAGCTGAGGCACCCTGGGCATTTCTGAGGCCAGAGCCTGAATAACGGAGGGAAATCCTGTGGCTGGGAAAATGGACGTGGGATGCAAGGGCAGGAGACAGAGGAAGCAGACGGATTCTTTCAACTCTCTTGGCTTTGCTGTGGGAGACGGACATGCCAGCTGAATGGCAGCTGCATTTCCTTATGTTTGTTAAACAAACGAGGTGTCCTCAGACCTTCTGTGCCATTGAAAGTCACACATATAAATAAAATATTCTTTAATAAGTCATTTGTAGTTGGTGCAGATGCATATGCTGCGAACGGCAAAGTGAGGCCTGGTTCATGTCTAGGATCCCTAAGAGCTACAATATAAACAGCAACCATTGCCAGGCACGGTGGATTTTGCTGCCAAACATACAGCTTGTAGAATTAGGAGTGGCACAGAAAATCTGATGAGGAAACTAGAAGTATTCCTTCCTCTTGTTAGCTCAAGCTATTTAATCGTCTTTGTGGGATCAAGCCCTTCATGCTCATTTGAGAGCAAGCCAATCTCTTGGTACTGCTGGAGGGCATCACAGAGTTTCAAATGAATCTGGAAATTTGTTTAATGGGTAAAAGAAAACACAATGCATAACTAAGATCTTAGATCTGATGCTTTCTGTTAATACACCATTTTCAGTCTCATTTGTGAGAAATGATTTTTACTCCTGTTCCTCATTTGTTTTCAGAAGAACTGAAGTGACTTAAAAGTAAGCATGTAAAATTGCAAAAGTAGTCTTAATTACCATCAATCACATTTAAATTGTCTGTTTGTTCCAAATTCTGAAGCTTATATGATTTTAGTTTGGAAACTATGTTTCTAGTGCCCCATTTCAATTTCATTATCTTACACTTTTTCCTCCTAAACTGAATGAGCTACTTTATCAGCCTCTAAGCCTTATCCAATCCAATAATTTTCAAATGGTTCTCTTTCTCTCTCTCTCTCTCTCTCTTCTATTTACCAATCCAGTCCAATTTAGCATTATCAGCAAATTTATGTATGTTTGAAATTACATACCCCCTTCAAGGTCATTTATGTCCACAAAGAAAATTGCAATAAAAGAATGTTAATGAGACAGAATAAAAGCAATTAAATTAACTCGGAGTTGAAATGTACCTTGTACCTCCTGTGAAACAGAAGCACTATATAGTACTTTATAGAGCTGCTCAGGTGGCACCTTGTGGTGATTAATTAAAAAAGGCATATGGTACATTTCGCTCTTGTTTGTGATTTTCCTTCCTTTTATTGCATTCTTTCATGACCTGTAGCCTAGCTTTAGTATTTCAATAATAAATTAATGTCCTTCTCTGGTTGGTTTTGAAGCAAGAATGCCTGTGGAATCTCTTCCCGAGTGCTTGCTATTGAGAGAACCTGATTATGTACCTCTTATGCAATGGCAAAAACAGCTTCAATTTCCAAAAAACCTACTCTATCCCACTCCTCAAAGCATTTTTTTTTTTTTTTTTTTTTGTTCCTGCATGGTAGACCTGAAAGGGAAAAGGACTGGAAATTGGCCAAGCTGCAGAGAGAAACGATCAATATGAAAGGAATTTCAGGGAGATAAATGTTATTAAAGATGGCTTTTTTTGCCTAATCCACAGTGTGTCACCATGTTCAGAGAGCATCTTGACTAATGGATCCCAACTTGAGCCATGTTTCCGTGGAAAAATAAAGTTTCTATGCAGTGGACAGGAGTCCAGCGGAACAGATGCAATGTTTCATTCCTGAAATGACTGGCCTGTTTGGGCTGTAAGTGTCTTAGCCATTTTAAGTTATTTAGAAAAAAGTAAGTGATTATGTGTTGAAAAATCTTTCACTGAAAATAAACTTTACCCCTAAATGTCTTCCCTTCAAAGCAGCCTTTACAGAGTTTCTTTTAGAACAAATGTAAAAAAAAAAAAAAAAACCAAAAAAACAAAAAAACCCCAAAAAACCAATCCACAAAAAAAAAAAAAAGCATGGATTCAAATGTCCACATTTTAAGTCTTTGAATTAACTTGTTCTTATGCTGCGAAAATTAATTTCTAAACATACTGCCTCATGCCTAGTAGCCTCCAGCAGCTCCCTCCACTTCTGCACCCACCTGCAGGTTGGGAAACCCTTCCCCATCCTCAGCAAGCTCAGACTTCCTGCCCACCAAGGATCCTGCCAGGCACACGAGGGGTGCCCAGCACAGCCTCAGTGCCTCGCTCCAAAGACAGCATGGACCTCTCTTTCCTTGTGCACCTTTAATTCAAATAGTTCTACCTTTCTGTGTTGCGTTATGGTTTTTCCTGAGTATGATGCTGTTCTGAAGAACGGAATCAAATGCTTTTGTGAAATAGGGATAGACTTTTTTTCACTAAATCAACAAATTAAAGAGTTCAAGCATAACAGTGAGACACCTTTTTTTTTCCCCGTTCAGGAATCCATAATGAATGTTTATCAATAAATTATAGTGCTATAAAGCCTTCTAATTATTTTCCTTTGGTTTTCCCTAACATTAAAAGCACAGTGCACACAAATTCCATGTGGTTGCTCCACAGGGAAAAAAAAAAGTGAGAATGATGATTTGGCTTGATTTCCCCTTCTTTCTGGAGAGTGCACAAAAGAGACAATATAAGCCTTTAAGTTCAGGAGATAGAAAACACCCTGAATTAGCTGATCAAGCACACAAAAATAATAAAATTATTTAAATCAATCAGTGTGTGCATAAGATATAGCACACCTTCCTAAGTGGGCTTTAGATAATCCTAAAGACTGGAAAATAGAAGAAATCACCTGACAACTTGTAGTCAGAACCCACGTAGAGTTTTATGACAGCAAACATATTTTTAAATTTTTTTCTAAAATACGAAATTATCTTAATTTTTTTCCTAAACATTATAGCCATCTTTTCAGGAAACAAAGACACACTTTTTAAATTATTATTTTTATAGTTTTCCTATATTTACAAAATTAGTCTCATTATGGTTTTTTTTCCATTCTGCAGTTGGGTCCTAAAGTACTTTAAAAATTCAATTGCTTTACAAGAAATAAAAGAACAAATGCAGGGATTGTCAGAATTTTTTTTTTTTTTACAATTTTGGTACTAAAATTATGCTGATGCTTGCATGGAGTCCAATATTTTTTAAATTCAAATGACCTTACATCCCAGGATATTTTTAAGGTTACATTTACAATGTTTCTCTTATTGCACAGAAGGAACATGAAAGGTAGTAAGGGACTTAATTTGTTTATGACCCTCTTAAAAAATGTATTTCAGATATTAGCACCATGTAGCACAGTTCTCAGAAATTTGAAAATTATCTGCCTTTGTTTCTTACACTTTCTCCTGTCATGCACTTAAAAATATTAATATTTTAATTCAATAACTGTTGCTTCAAGATAGCCACTAAATAGATGTGCAATAAATATTAACCTATGCAACAATTTTTGTCTATACTCTCCAGTTACACAAATCATTCACATTGACTTTTAAAATTATTCAGCTTGTTCTTCTATGCAGTAATTTGTTGAATCAATTTAGGTTTAATTTTCTATTACAGTCCCATAAATCTTCTAGGTGCTGCTATGCCTTAGTAATATTGACTCTGCAAACAACTCAGGGGCTTCAGACATTTTTCAGCATTCATCACATTAGGCATGTTTAAAATTTTCCCCTCAGATCCTTATTTCAGAGACCTGAAGTATAGGCACTCAGGACTAGGCACACTAGGACTCAGGTTATTTAGGACTCAGAATATTTTTTTCATTTCAAATATGGATGCAAGTGATTTAGGCACCTAGAAAAAAGTGAGAGACAATTAAGCTCATTGTTCTCAGTATATCACAGGCCATGATTCTCTTGTTTCTGCACTCAATTTCCTCTCTCTTACTAGAAAAACAGTGAGAAAGATATTTTAAACAACCCTTCTAATTGCTGAATACAGTTCATCATTCATCTTGATGGATTACAGCAATGAAGAAGAGAATATTTTGATCCCAAAGTACAATCTCTTCCCCGATCCCTTTATTTTCAGATAGTTTGCTTTTCCCTGCAAAGTCCACACATTTTTCCTTTGGTTGGATAATGCTGCCTTATGCAAAGCTTTGTGCGGATGGAGGTAGCATTCTTCACAAGCCGAGTCATGAGAGCTCCCAATGTGTGGATTCTGACCGTTGATAGCTGTATTCTGTAGGTGCTGAAAATGCGTTAGCATCAGAAAGGTATTTCCATATGTTATAGATGAGTAATGAAATTATTGACTCTTGCAATTAAGGAATGAATATTACGTGTATGTCAAGAGAAGTTTTATTGATGTACAGTTATGTTATTGTGATTTGCTGTTCGGATGTCCTCTGTTCTCCCCATAGTCCCTTTTCCCCCTCCCCATGGTTGCCAAGAGACAGCATGTGGTAGTCATGTAGAAGGAGGGCGCGTACAAGTGCCCCCTGCACGGGGCAGCTGGGAGGAGGGAAGGCTTGTTACGAGGAGGCGTGGCATGGCAACACCTGCCCTCCAATCAAGTTGCAAGAAAGTAGCCTCCACCAATAAACGGCAAAGAAGAGTTGATTGACAGATTTTGGGAGGCGCCAGGGGTATAAAGCCAGAGCAGCCATTTTTGTGAATGCGCTCGTGGCTGCCGCATCAGCAGCTGGCAGTGCACGCTGTCCTTTTTCCTTACTCAGTCGTCACCGTATTTTGTAAAGGTTTTTAATAAACCTTTGAAATTTTTAGAAGTAAGCATCGTTTCACACACATACATCATTGTTACATGGAGAGACAGCTGTGGGAATGCCTGCAGTTTGACCACAGGACTGTGCATGTACTGGAGGAGACTTTAAACTACCAAAGCAGATTGTGCTGCCCAGATCATCTTGTCTGAGAACACCATGGGCTGGATAGTCAGTGGAATCCATCCCACAGTTTACAAAAGTGAACACCTTCTTTTTTTACCAAGCCTGAGCCCTGACTCCCATGAAGTGAGAAAACAGGAGTGCAGTTATTCTGACCACAGCTGAGTCTTGTCAGCTGCAGCTTGCCGAGCATCTGAACCTTTAATTTTCCTTTTTTTTAGAGTTCTTATTTTTCTGCTACTGCTTCCTTTGAAGAGCGTGGAATTTCAGCAATCTTAAAAAGTAGCTGTGTGTAAATTCTCAGGAAAAGATTATGATGTTTTGCATAGTTGAATGCTACTTCTGAGTTCACAGACAGGCAAAAACTTAATCAGCAGTTTTGATGGCTCAAGGAAGATAAGATTTCTTCCTAATTTTATCTTGAGTTTGACTGCTGGGTAAATACAAGCACTGATTGAAGCCCATAAAGACTTCATAAGCATATTAAGAAGAAGCTAATTATAAGCTTCCTTTTTGGTCCTTGTCTTTCTAACAGCAAAATTGAGATTCCCCAAATGTCATGTAAACAGTGATCTCCAGTGATCTCCATATACTGCACTTTCCTGAGCTATACAACCCAAGTTTATATCTAATGAAACTCAAAAGTCCTATCTGCCTGAAGATGGCAGGAAGGAGAGGGGGGTGGAAATGAGGTTTAAACAGTTTGGTTTTATGTATTTATTTACATTTCTAAAACCAATAAATATTTAGATCAAACCACAAATACATCTAGGTGTTAGGAATTTTTCCAATCACTTTTTGAACCTATGAAGATTTTTGTTCTGCACACAAATAGTGTGTTACAGTAGGTTCACACTGTATAAAGGAGAACTTCCAAGTGCTCATTCTGTCTCCATAAAATCTGAGCATATATTCTGACCTTTAGCTACCTACCCTTTAACTGTGTGCAGTTCCCTTTCTTGTTTTATGACAGATCGCTTCCTTTAAGTGCTTGTGGTGCCAGAACTTTGTTGTCCCTACGAACATCAATTCCTTGAGAGACGCTCAGTGCTTTGTGAGGTGTGGCTTTTCTTTACAAACTTGGGTTGACTCTTCCTCAATGTGTTGACCACATCCATGTGCCAACTAATTTTATTCTTTAAACTCTTCGTTCCTTCTATTTTGTGCATTTTAGTACATCATTACCTGTCCTGTTTAGGTATGTAGACTTTCCTATGGGATTCCTAAAATGGTTTTATTTGAAGGGAGAAGTGGGAAATGCTTGCTGTGTGCCGCTGTTCTGGTAACTATCAATTGTTTGTGTCACTTACAAATACTTTTTTTTTTCTATAATCTCTTTAAATATCTCATTTTCATGCAAATTTGAGATGAGATAAGACATTTTGTAGATGCTGCAAAAAATTACCAAGTACCAGTACCCTGCAGTACTCCAGGGGTTTTGTACAGCAAACATCATGAACAAATACTTGCCCAGGACCAGCTGAGGTGTTGCTTCTCTGGTTGACACTCCCTAACTTCTCCTCAAAGCAGGCACTTTTGGTATCTGAGGGTTTAGTCTCAGCTTGCTGATAGGATATCTGTTCAGACTACACGGGAGTAATTGCAGTCTCCCATTACCATTGTGCTTCCTCGCCCTCCCGGCCTCTTTGCTGACACTCAGGATGTCAATCACCTGCCAGGCTGCTTGTCATGTTCTCATTTCCACACCGGGCAGGTTTACCCAGAGCTGTGAGATGGATTGTTGCTGTGTCACTGGCTGCAGGGCTGACAGCCTGGGCACAGCTTCTCAGGGGCTGTCTGGAGTGTTTTCACAGAACTGATGTTGTTAGAAGTACCTTCTTTGAGAGCAAAACGATGTGATAAAGAAGAGAGCATACAGCACCGAACAGGAGTGACTTTTCCAGTCAGCTTGCCAAGCTGGGGCTGTGCCGCTGTCTCTGCAGTGTTCCTATTGATCCTGTCCTCTTGAGACTGTTATTTTTGAAAGCACATCTGGTGGGTCGTCCTCTTGTGTGCTGGTTTTGTTTTAGTAGTTTCATATGACTTCTGCAAGACTAAATACGTGTATGCAAATTTTGTTACTTAGCTCAAGAACTAACCACACATTCAAAAATTCATAAGGACCTCATAATGACTGATTATAGAAAATAAAAAGGGTGAAAATAAGGGTAAACTAAAAATAGTTAATGACTGATGCAGAAGAAGTATGAAATAATTTCTCTGACTCAGCTTAATATTACTAAAATGATGGGAGGGGAGGGGGGGCACTAAAATACAGCTACCCAGAAACTTGAATGAGGGCTTAGTCTTGTTCCCTATATCTATTATACTTTCAAGAGTGAACAAGGTTTATTAACAAAAATATCTGATTAATAGTATCCATCAAATACAGAGTTTGTATTGCCAGGTTCAGATACAGACATAGATACAGGCATAGATACATAAATACACATACAGATACAGATAGGTGTCATAAAGAATAAGATCTTCTAATTTAGTTTCATAAAAATTGACTTATAAAACCATTAATTCCTTTTGCTATTGCTAATTAGATGCCATAGCCATAGTTACAATCCATGTACACAAATGTGTTCACATTTATACTTCAAATCAGTTCTAAGGAGGGTAAATTAGTTGACGAACTAAAAAATATTATTTATATCAGTATCTTGACTGGGAACCCCATACTTTGTTTCTGCTAGGAAAACACACATGGGCCTTGATTTTTTTTTAAATTATATGGGAGAAGGTGCACATTTTATAGTTATACTTTTAAACAGACACACAAAAAACCACAAAAAATTGCTTCCTTAGGAAACAGTCTAGGTTTCATTTTGAATGACTGTACATGAATAATTTTAATTATAGAATTGTTTTTATTCCTTTTTAAGCATTATTTATATTGATATTATGGTGAGGTGTTCAAATATTTGTAATTTCATAAATGAAAACCAAAACATTTGGGCCTAAGATGGTTACTATAAAAAAAAACAACCACTTAAGGATAAAATGTAATTTAAAAATAAATTTCCATTCAAAATTCCACACAAAACCATTTAACCACATTATCTCTATTCATAATCTGTTGCTTTTAACCCAGTAAATAACTCCAGAAAACTGAAAAAGTGAAGGCAAACAAAGTCAAACAAAATCCTAAAATAGAACCTGAAATATTTCTTTACATTGTGTTATCCTCTGACCTTACAGGAAGAATATATTTCTTGTATTCTTTTCTGAATACATAAAAGGTGTTACATTTCCATATAAAGCAATCATCTACTTTTCAGTTTTTATCTTTAATGCATTACATTATTGAAACCTAGGACAGAAATAATGTAGTAGTCATGTGAAATCACATACAGAATCACAGAATATTCTGAGTCGGAAGGGACCCACAAGGACCACTGGGTCCTATTTTCAAGTAAATGGCTCTTACAGGGATTGAACCCACAATCTTGGTATTACCAGCAGCAGGCCCTGACAAATCAGATTCAATAATTTATTATCTCTTTGCAAATAGTAAAATCATATAATTATTTTGCAGTTGAGATTCACAGATTCACAGAATCACA
>VXAX01007691.1:0-67985 GCA_013399835.1 Leptocoma aspasia
GGGGGGGGGAAAAAAGCCAGCCAACGGAGGCTGTGCCCTGGTCTCCTCGCAGCACACCTCGGGGCCCAGGCCGCCCCCGCTGTTGCACAAGCTGCCCCGTCCGATGTTGTAAGGGTCCCCGGAGGTCCGGGAAGGGCGCGGGGCGGCCCCGCTCCTTCTGGGAAGCGCCGTGACTCACCCGCCGTGCCGGGCCCGCCCCGCGGCGCCTCCGCCACGCCCCTCCCTCAGCGACAGCCAATCACTGCCCTTCTATTTGCATGCGCGCCCGGGGGCCCCTGGGACAGCGGCGGGGGGCGCGCGGGCCGCTCCTCCCGGTACCGGCGCGCGCTCTACTCCGTGCCGGGCCCTAGTCCTTTGGGAAAAGGCGGAGGGGCCGGACTGCAGGAAAACGCCGCTCGCCCTTACCTTGGGGTAAAGGAGATGGGGGAATTCATATAAGAGTCACATGGGCGGCTCCAATTGCCCGGATGACCCTCAGTGGTCTGGGGTGCAGGCTTCAAACCTGTAGCTGTCTAGCGACAGAGTGGTTCAATTCCACCTTTCGGGCGGGGTGGAGCGGGCGCCGCTCCCGCTCGGCCGATTCCTTTTTGTCCCGGGACACGGCTGGCAATGCCAAGCCCCGCCATCCCCAGGTGAGAAGGGCAGCGCCCGCCGCGCTATCCCGAAGTGTCACCGCACAAAGAGCACATTTCATTTACTCCCACTTTATTCCCGCGGCACTGGACTGCTGAAATGGCAGTGTGCCAGGAACAGCCGAAGGACAATTCAGGTTTTAATTGGATTTTTCTGCTAAGCAGATCTTTGTTAAACTGTGTCACATGTCCTACAAGAACAGAAAAGAAGTAAATAACAGAAGTCATTCTCTAGATCTGCTCCATATTGACGATAACCCATCTCCCACCCACGCTGCAACAAAGATGCTTCACTTCAGCAGTAAGCACGGGTGCTAATAATGTCACCCAGCCCCACGAAAAATAAAGGTTAGCGTCAAGCTAAAAAACATATTCTTCAAGCAGAAGGCATTTATTTTGTGATACCCTGTTGCAACAACTCTCCAGCCGATGATTTGTGAAGCCTCTAGTTAGGACCAGACCCCAACCACCCCCACCGCAGGGGACAGCAAGGATTGGAAGGGCATTTTCACATTATGTCCTGGCCCCACAGGCAGGAAGGGCGATTCTGCCTGGTGAATTACAGAGTACTGAGTGAATTATCAGATCTCCGGTGTTCCTGGTTGCTTTTTCAGGGGTGCAGTGCCATCCGGAGTTAAGTAGGTAAGCGCCTCTGAGGATCTAAGCCAGAATGACTGTGCTTTCTTTACATGGAATGAGTCACTCCAGCTGAAGGCCTGGGAGGAGAAGGGAAGGGCACAAGGAGCCCTGAGACCCTGTGATTACTGATGGCTGCTACTGCTTTGTGCCTGCAGACCCCTGAGCTGGTTGGGGAGGAGCAGCCTTGATGCCAGCAAGTCATGTTGCTCCAGGAATACACGGTCGTGTTACGGGAAGTCGGGGGGGAAAAGCCCCTCTGAAGCTCCCACAGTGCGTGCCAACTCCTCCGTGGCCTTGCAGATGTGCGTGCACAGCTGGGAGCAACCCGAGTCCCTGATGGCCATCTCTGTGCTCCACACTGCTCTGCCTGCCAGCCAGCCTGCTCTGCCCATAATGAACTTTCTATGTGGAATTTCTCTGCGGCCTCAGAAATTGGTATCTGCTCCTCAGTTTGGCTGGGGGGGGTGTTTTGGGGGGGAGGGGGAGAGTTGGAAAGGCCTTTGCCCAGTAGTGGGCAGCTGAGAATGTTAGCGCTCTATGTCAGTTACCAAGCAGAACATAATACGGCTCTTTCATGTGGTGTTTATAACTGAACATGCTGTTTTCTGTCAGCCTGATTTTTTTTTCCTTCCAAGAAGTAGTTTTGGATTAAATTATGACAATTACATTCTTATATTCACACACACACACCCCCGCCAGCCCCCACCCTTGCCCTGCGTGCACACAAACACAAACGGGAATTATGTGCTCTGAGCGTGATTTGAACTACACAGCCTGGGATCTGTGCCTGGCATTGAGTTCACTTTTTTTTTTCCTCCAGAACAAAAAGGCCACATCTACTCTGTACTCTTTCATTGCCTTAGGAAAAAGTAGGATGGTCAGATTGCTAGTGTGGGTGATTTGTCCCTCATGGAGCTGATGGGCATGAGACTTCCAGGCACGAGAGAGGAGGCTGGGGAGCCTTGCCTGGGGAGCTTGTGGTAAGCAGTGCAGGGACCTGGCTTTGTGAAAACCCCTGTGAATCCCTACTCCGAGCTGCTTACACACCCCCAGTCTGGCTCCTGCACCTGGGCAGTGCCTGGTCTGATGGGTAAGGCAGGCACACAACAGGAAGCGATCCCGCCTTTTTGGGCTGTGCCCTGCAGGGCTGCACCTCTAGCATGTGGCTGAATGCAGGGAAACATGGGTGTTCATTAGGACAAGGGACATGGCAAGGCTGCTCTTGCAGCCTTTAGCTGACACAGTGGGTGGGACAAGGCCTTAGGAAACAGGGCACCCTATATTTCAGTGCTGGTTTTTAAACACTGGTTGGAGGAGAACACCGTGGAGACCCGTGTAGATGATCTGTCCGTAGGAGGGACATTTTGTACAATGCCATCCGTGTCTCGTCTGAGTCAGCTTTGCTTGGAGTCACTATTAGTCAGGCAAAGCTTCCAGTGTTTGAATCTGAATGTCACTTTCTTCTCTGACAAAGGGCCAAATTAAGAGGAGCCAAAGCCCTCACCAGTGGTTAAAAGGCAATCCAGGGGTTACTCAGAGCCAAAATGCACGAGAGCCTGGCTCCTTAGTCAAACGTAATCTGCCTCCTGTTGTTTTCCCCACGGAGTCAGAGCACGGTGAGGAGGATGTGCTGGTGACAGATGGCTGACGCGACTTGCTAAGCGTACCGGTGACTGGGCTGTGACTCAGCAAGTGTTTGGTTACAAGAGACTGGGAGCATGTGCTATTGCACTGGGAACAGTGGTCCTAGCTGGATCTCCTCCTGGGAAGATCAGGCATGGGCTGTCGTGTGAAGCCTCTGACTGCCATCTTCCATGGGAGGAAAGCAGGCACATGTGTACTATTAGAACAGAAAGTCAGGCTCCTAAATTACTGTTTACACTTGCAATGGATAATGTCTGAGTGTGTATAAATATATGACCTGCCAGTGGTGCTTAGATGTCCTACTGGCCTTCAGAAAGGAAACATCCTGGCCTCAATTACCATCTTGCTCAGAGGGAGTAGGACTTGGAATTGCAGTTGAGTCACTAGAGGGGGACAAAGACCTAGCCAGGGTGTGCATCCACCTATCACTTCCCCCAACTGCAGCTGTGGGAGACACCTTGGAGAGGCAGCTGCAGGGATGGCCCTGGTACTTCCCAGGTTTGAAGGTGCCCAATTGCAGGATCAGTTTTCTGGAGGCTGAGCATGCAGGTGGGGACCAGCAACATTATGTGGAAATGAAGCCACTCCTTTTCCCCCAGAAGCATGATGGCACATGTACGTGCATGAGTAGGTCAGCAGCCTTTATGTTGGCTCTTCCAGCATTTCTCCCTACCTAGACCCAGTTGGTCCTTAGGTGGCCTGGGATTTCAAAGGCTAAATTCCAAGCATTGCACAGCACAAGACAGTGTCACCTGGGCAGAGGACACAGACAATCATGTATGGTTACAGGCAAATGCCATTCTTCTCCTTTCTCCTCTTTCCTGAACGGAGGAGAGCTGAATTCTCAGGTCTGGACAGGCGCCAGGTGTTATTGCTGTCTCTGTGAGCTAAAGACGTCATGGAAATATTGGAGGGCTTGAGCAGAGTGTACCTGTGTGCATCCCACATGCACAGAGAGCCCAAGTGGCCGTGGCAAACAACAGGGCACTGCTTGCAAGTGACATATTGACCTGGAGTGCTTAAAAGCTATCCCACACACTGTCCTGGGGAAATGGAGTCCGTAATGACTCACACTAATGGATCTGATAGGCAGCCCTCAGCCCAGCCAGGCTGTGTGTGGAACCAAGACGCTCCCGTTTTCTCCCCTCCAGCATACTTCTCTGACCAAATCCAGGACTGAGCCATTTGGCTCTGACTGGAGCTGGTCGGAACATGTTTTTCTGTAGTTCTCTTTTCCCCTCCTTCACCCTTTGGAAAATGTTGACATTTCACCAAAGGGCTGAAAACCCAAAGCCTGAATATTTTCCATTGGAAAACGCTGGGGGAAAGGGAGAGGAATAGTCCCCAAACTGCCAACAATCAAATCTTTTTGCTTTTAAGGCTTTTGGGTTTCTGCAAGAGAGGCATATTTGGAGGTCAGCGAACACTTTTTATGAAAATATCTGTTCTCTCAAAACCAAATTTTTCACTAGAAGTGTTCCAACTGGCATCATTTTCACTGGTGATGGTTTGGACATTCTCTACATCTAATTTTGGAAAGGACCTGAAGAAAATTTAATTCATTTTATTGGAATATAAGGCACAAATGACACTCCCACAGAATTTGTATTCTCAGTATAATGAGACTATACCCTGATATTCTCTCTTTTTAAAGAGTGCTGTTCACATGAACATCTCAAGCAAATTTGGAACCTGGTCTCTGGACACACCACACTCCCAGAGCTCCAGCTGACTTGCCTCAGACCTCAGAGCACATTCCTGAAGGGAACTTGCCTTTCACAAGGTCACGTCAAAGGCTGCAAAGGAAGCAATGTGCACTGAAAGGCGTGTTACCTGTAGCTATCCCTTGAGTAACTGATAGTACAGAACACTTACAAAGCATTTTGTTCTGATGTCTTCAGCTGACTTACATTTCTGTTTGAATTGTAATGTAGACCTGAAACATGTTTCATCTTGGTTTTGCATATTATTCTCCTTTCCTGTAAGTTAAAAAAGAAAAGGGACAATGTTAGCATAACAGAACACACATATTTGTAGGAGGTGAATTATGCCCTAAAACCTTCACCAAATGTGGCTAATAGCAGGTTAGAGTTTATAAAAGGAAAGATCTTAAAATGGGCACACACGGGTCATAAATAAATTGAGGCTGCAGACTTGCAGAAACTTTCAAAACAACAGCAGAGTGAAGTTCAGGATAACCTCCAAAGAAAAGCAATAGGAATAAAAAGCTCAACTGTTTGAAGACAGATCTTTATCAGTTGTGGCATATCATGACAGCAAAGGAATAGATTCAGTCACACAGACAACTCTTTTAATTTGTCATGCCCCTTACCCCATTATTTTCCATGATGAAGCTTTTCAGTTACTATTTACATTTCTCTCTGGTATGATTTAGCAATTGCAATGCTGCACTTCATTCTGATTTAATACAGCTCCCTGTCTCCTGTCACTCCCAGATTTTTCTGAGCTAGCCACTTGTGTTTGAATTCGGTCAGTACCAAAAAAGGGGCATATTTGACTTCATGGAATCCCTGGTTTTTATTCTTCTCAGTTTAGGGCCATGTCACTGTAATTGTTAAAGCTCATAAAGCAGTGGATCTTGAAAGATAATGATGTAAAATCTGTTTCAGACCTCACCTTTATTGGTTGGGGACAACTAAATTGCATGTTGATAAAAGGAACAGGTACTGAATGTCTCTGATAACTTAGTGGCAAAAAATACAGGGGATCTGCATTAGTGCTGTACATGCTTTGTCATAATTTTCCAAGATAACTAAGTAACTTTTCACTTAAAGAACCTTACTCTTGAATTAATAAAGTCAAAAAATCAAGAGTTTTAACCCTTGGAAACACAACCGCATGCAAAAAGCCATGGCAGAATCCTGAGGAAATTCCATCTGGAGCTGCAGAGCTGTAACCAGCCATTGGAAAGCCATGCACACATAGCTGAGATGGAGCTCTGAGCTGTCTTTGCTCCCTTCAGTACTACAGGGGCAGATGCAGAAACAAGGAGATCCCAAATAAGAAGATAAAGAGTCAAATGAATCACCCTGTCACTGTGTGAAATGCAATGACTGGGAGAGCAAACAGATTAGGCCAGGGCTTATGACTGTTAACATTCACAGAAACATGTTCCACGAATTCAGCTTTCAGAGAAAAATTGGATTCTAGCTTCCTTCTGGTAATTTAAAGAGGCAACAATCTGTTCATATGACCTTCAGATTGGGCTGGTACAGTGACTGAATCCTACAACAAAAACTGAAGAATAGCCTTTTGGGGCAGAGCAATGGTCATCCCCTTGCAGCACTCTGCTCCCAGCTAGGGCAGGGTCCAGGGAGCACACACATCCGGACATTTCCCTCTCCCATCTGTTTTCTCAGCATTCACCTTTGTTGGATTGGGATGTTCCAGTACACATTTTGCCTGTTCCTTTTAGTGGCATTTTATGGACCTGTTGCCTGCAAATTTGTCTAATCCCATTTTGAGCCCACTGATGCTCTCTGCAGCCTTCTGGGCCAGCAACTTCCAGAAGTTCTCTACCATTAATGTGATGTAATTTCTTTAAATTGTTTTAAACTCATCTCCTACTGGTTACATTGAGTGCTCCCTGTTCTGCTGTTGATGGATTTGGCTACTAATGGCTCTGTGTTCATCTCAGTCACCCTGATTTAGTGAATCTAGTCCTTAGCCACCAGAAAAAACAGGGAAGCATTGCAATACTGGTTGCTCAGCTCACTTCAGCCCCTGACACTTGCTGACCTGCCCAGAGTGGTTTTGTGCCTGAAGCACTCTGGCTGTTGCCAAACTCCGGGGAGAAAAATGGTGGCCAAGCAAATGGAGTGCAACTTCCTCCCAGGGCTGTGCTCCCCCCGCAGCTGCTCACCGGTGACGCAACAGGTCCCCTTTGCGGTTAAGAGCTGGATGCTGGTGGCCCCGTCCTTCTCCTGGGGCTCTGCAGTTCCGGGCCCAGCAGGGGGCTGCAAAGCAGCAAGCAGGATTTCAGGGAGGGTAGGCTGGCAGCCCTGGCGGGGGTGTCCAGGGCATCTTCCAAAGTGGCTTTAATTAATGAGCACATGTGCAGCGAGGAGAGTTACAGCATCCCACTCAAATTGTCGACTTGGAGCCGCTTCTGGAGACAGCCGTATTCTGCTCATTAGGAAAGAGCTTTTTTGCAATGCCCTTGGATTGGACAGCTCTTGGATTGCACCACGAGATCAGGTCCACGTACGGGCTGCCTGCCTTTCGGCTGCCAGCTCCAAGAGGGTTGTTTTTCTTGTCTTCTCATTCTCAAGGAGTGCTCAGCCAGATGGCCTGTTTTCGAATGCACTGTGCGTTGGTTGGATGTGTGTTTGGAGAGTCTGCCAGCTTCATGAGAAGGAAGAAAGAGCAAAAGAAAGGGAAAAAAGCACCATTTGGTATCTATCTCTGGGACCCAGCCAGAGTTGAGGCTCTGTTTGAAGAAGGGGGGAGTCTTAAGAAGGAAACTCTAGACAAAATTGAAAGCTGGAAAAACTTTCAAGCTTGACAGACTGGGAGACTGAAGTTCTGTACAACATCCATCCACTACCTGGCTCCATTGCAAACGTGTAGCAGACTTCCTCAAAAACAACAGTAAGAGCAAGCACAAGCACCAAGTGTCTGTCTCTGCTCTACCAGCGTACCTCACCTGTGGGCTGGGATGTGGAGAGGTGACCCAGCCAGCTGCCACCAAGGCTGGGTGATGCTGCCTGTGGGCTTTGGGGATTTTGCTCTCCGTTCACCAAAACCAGAAATTATAGCATGCAGCCTGAACACATCAGCTCAGGAAGAGGAACTGCAATGGAGTAGTACAAAATAGCCATGACCATGGCCCAACACTTGAAGAAGTTAGCCTTAGTTAGTAAGTTAAGCCAGGCCAATGTCATTTTCTTGCACCCCCTGATGTTCATTTCCCAGAAACACCTTCTGTTGGTTTGGTGCAGCAAATAAATACAGGCCGAACCAGAGCAACGGCTTTTTCCAGAACTTATTGGCAAATAATTTGAACCTGACAAGAAAAATCTGTTGTTGAAGGAAAGGGGGAAGTTTTGAAGTTTGAGTGGATTGTGCTTGGCTTTGTTTTCTTAACTAGATGTCATGTTGTGGTAACCACATATTGTTCCAAGCAGCAGGAGGAGGTCTTGCTGAGCAGAGCTGGAGAAAGCCACATTTGTAGCCATCCCCGCTGGCTGACACGCCACTGTGTCTTACAAACAGGCTTGTCTGCTGGCTCACTGAAACCATGGCACAAAGAAGATGGTTGCAGGAGCACGTGTGTCCGTGCAGGTGGGTGTGGTAGCTGCAAACCTCACTTCTCTGCTGATTGTACCAAATTATTTTCATTGAAGAGATCAGAATTGATGGGTCCTGGGTGGGCAGTGAGGCCCTGGCAGAACTGGCTGGGCTCTGTGTTGCAGACCCTCTGCTGACAGCTGGGGCAAAAGGGGCTCTTCTCATTCCTGCTGTTGGATACATCTCAAGCCAAGCCTGCTGGTGTCTACAGCATGTCAAAGCCCCTGTGGCTTCTCAGGAGTTCCTGGCTGTCACTACTCCAGGTCCAAGAGGTGCTTCACAGCAGCTGCAAGGGCAGCATTTGCAGGCCCCACCATGTAAAGAGCAGGACCTTTCCCCACACGCAGGGAAACATCCTCAGCTGTTGGCAAAACAATGTCTGACCTAGACGTGCAATGCCATCCTAGAAGAGAAGGAGGTTTAGCTGGTTCAAGACAGTGATTACATCACATAAGTACATTCTTGCAAGGGTAGGAAGGCTGCACAAAGAGATTGCCTCCTTTCCTACTCCAACAGGACTCAATTTTGGTAAATAAAGCTGGCATAAAAAACCAGGCTGCAGTACCTACATTCACAGTTAAGATCATCACAAGAGAATGGATTTTCTGTGTGCCAGAAAACAAGGTGCAAAAGTCTAACAGTAAATTCAACCATTCCATCCAGGGCTTTAGAGGGGTCATTACACCACTCTAGAAATTGCCTGATTGTCACCAATGCTGAGTTATGGAGCTGATAAAGGAATTGTACAGAAAATTCAGGGCACTAAGAGTCACTGGATTTGGCTTTACCACAGTTGGGCTAGTTGGCTAGTTATTGCACCTCTTGGCAAATGGAAATAATGATTCCCACAACATTCACATGAGTACTGTTGGAAGGAGGTAGCTCCCAAACAAAGGTCATTGGTGCACTTTGGGTGGGAGATCAGCCAGAAAAAACATCCAGCCATACGCTCACCCAAGCTGCACTGGCTGTGTCAGACACAAACAGCAGCCTCTGCATTTTTCGCATATGCTGGCTTTCCCCTGCTTCATTTCATTGCTTAGTGCTGCCCGACTCCTGGACCTGTGCATCTCCAGCACACTGCCCAACATGGCATCTGTTGACAGGCCAGTCTGGAAAAACAATTCCCTGTAAGTTTTCTGGCCTAAGGTACCATTACATACCCAGCATTGTCCAAGGAGAGGAAGCTAGAAGAATTGCCCAAACATGGGATTTTGGAAATTTGTCTACTGTACAGAGAGGTGAGGCTTGCCTTTTGGCACCAGTCCTGGCTGCTCTGCCACCAGCCTTTGTGTATAACTTTTTTAGCCACTCAGTACCTGGATGGGAGATCTCCAACAGAGGAACCAGGGGTTCAGAAAGTCTCCTCTCCAGCTAGGGATAGGTCAGTACACACCTCAGCATGGCAGAAGTAACATTGCACTGTCCATAATGAACAAGAGTCTTGAGTGTGGCTGCACTCAAGTTCAGCAGCACCCACTGAGGTACTGCAGAGGATGGCTCCAATTTTGCACCTGAGCAACTCATTTAGGCAGCATCCTCCTTCAATAGCTCAAGGTTTTCACAGGGACTGAACTCCCCAACCCAGTTAAAAAGTGGCCACATCTCCCCTTCCTCCATGTATGGCCTCACTCTGCACCCAGAAGCTCTCAGAGCATATTCTTAACTTAATTAAGAAAAGCATGTTTCTAGCAAGAAGAGATGATGATGAGCACACACAGCTTCCATTTCTCAGCTGTGAGGGAAAACTCCCTGTGCTACAACTCCAAACAACAGGATATGAGATGATGGACACAGGACAGAGCTGAACATCAGTAGCAAGGATGTGATGATTGAAGCTGAAGATCTGGTTTAAAGCCTAGATATACACAAAGTGGACAGTGCCCAAGATCCATGCTGCTTAGGTTGACAAGCCTACACAGGCTTGGAGTACTTGGAGTACATGGAGTCAATCCCATTCTCACAGAGTGTCTCACTTGCATCCATTCTCTCAGTCCATGAGCTTCCCATGGTTTTATTGGTGGTCCATATCTTCTGTAGACCATATGTTTGACATTACTGGGGAATGCAGAGGTTAAAAAGATTGCAACTCCTTTTGGAGTTACGGGAAGGAAAAACTTTACAGAGTGACTTACAGTTAGAAGTAGCTCATCATTCAAATGCAGAGACCCATTTGACTCATAGCTGGAGTTGGATGTAAGGATGGTTGCTTTAAAAATTCCCAGTCAAAGGTAAAACAGAAAACCATAGAGTGGAAAACAACAGAGAACATGTTTAAGAAGTTGAATTCTAAGACACAAATTCAATTCACTACCATGCTGACTAACTTTTAAACTATGACTACACAGTAGTTCACAAGCCTGTTTTAAAAAAGGGACTGCACATGCACATACATACAGGTAAATATAATATATGCAGCTCTTATTCATACGTGGTTTCTTGGCAGGCATCTTACCATGAATTTAGCAAGGCTTTAGGCTGTCTACCACAACATTCTTATATTCAAGAATGGTCTGGGTGGGTGGACTAACAGACAGTAAAAAACTGGTTTAGAAGGTCAGACTTGGAGAAGAGCAGATAGATGTCATGCTCTACTTGGAGGCTGGTAACAAGCTGGGTACTGTAGGGGTCTCTTGTGGGGCCTGTCCTGTTTCAACATCTTTAGCAGTTTGCTCATCAAGCTTGGAGACAACATCAAAGTATTGGAGGGCAGTTGATATGCTTGAGTGCAGAGCTGACATTCAGAGGGCCCTGGACAGGCTGGAGGAATGGGCTGAGAGGGACCTTATGAAATTCAACAAGGATAAATGCAAAATCCTGCACTTGGGAAGGAAGAACCCCTGCAGCAGTACAGGCTAGGACTGAAGGGGAGAGCAGCAGCTCTCCAGAAAAGGATCTGAGTATCCAGGCAGAGAGCAGGCTGGGCGTGAACCAGGAGTGTGCCTTGGCAGCAAAAGAAGCCAAAGGCTGAGCAACCAGGAGGGTGGCAGATGTGTTTATCCAGCTTCCCTAGGTACTTGGATGGCACTGTACTACCAGACCCAGTTTTGGATCCCCAGTGCAAGAAAAACATGGACACACTGGAGCAAGTTCAGCAGACACCACCAAGAGGTTTGAGGGCAAGAGCCCTTTGAGGAGAGGCTGAGGGAACTGGGCTTGTTTGACCTCAGAAGAGATGGCTTTGTAGGAGACAACCAGCAGCCTGACAGCTTCTACAAGGGAATTATCAAGAAGATGGAGCCAGGCTTTTCACCACAGGGCGTGGTGGGAGGATGAGAGACAATGGACCCTAACTAAAATGGAACATATTTAGGCTGGCTTTAAGGAAAGGCATTTTCACCATGAGAGTACCCAAATACTGCCCAATGAGGTTGTGCAGCCACCATCCTTGAAGGCTTTCAGTACCCAACTGTCAAAAGCCCTGAGCAACCTATTCTCATCCTTTATTTGATCTTCTCCTTCTTTGAACCAGAGGTTAATCTGAAGACCTCCCAAAGTCCCTTCCAACCAGAGGAACCTGAGTATTTGTAAGGTTTTGTAAGGTATTTGGGAGCTTGAGCATTATCCACTTAAGGAACAGATACAATACTATGTGAGCTGATTGGCCAATCACTCTGCAAGCAGAAACTACTCAATCAAAAGCCACAGTGAATTAGCAAACTACTCAAACAAAAGTCACAGAATTTGCAAAAAGCTTTGTTTTTTGCAATAAAAACATAGCATAAAATAATTGACTGAAAATTTTAGACCAACAAGTAGTTGAGCAAAAGTCTGTTCTTCACAGCCTGAGAAGAAATGCAATTTCAGTGAATTTATGACCCAGTTAAACACCAGTTTTCCTTAATGCCCAGTAACCAGTTAGGAGATTGAAAACTCTGCTTTCTCTTTGAGGTCTGTCTTCTATATATGAAAAAGAATGAGAATGCCAAAGTACCTAGAAATATTTCTTAGATTATTATTATTATGGCATCTTCCAACAGAAAACTCAGATTGCTTCACTGCTGTTAATTAATTAAGCCTAGAAACACTTATGCCAGGAAGTTTGATATCACCACCCCTTTTTACAGATGGGGGAAAACAAGATATTCATTCAAGGCTATTTAGTGAATGAGGGGCAGAACCAGAAACAAAACCTGAGAATGCTGGCTCAGAGTCTCCTCTTATGATCTCTAAACAAAGCTTCTTTCCTGTAAAATTCCATCTAAGCTCTTCCTAGAATAATTAGAGCCAATTTATTTCTTCACTCGTTAACAATGAAATCTGACAGGCTTTGTACTCAGGATGCTGAAGCTCAGCTAGGGAAGCAAGGCTCTTCTCCATGAGGAGAGGCCTGGAATGTCAGTCTTTAGGTGGCTTAGTAGAGGCATAGTTCCAGCTGCCAGGTACTTGAACTCCTGCCTAAATCCCTGTGAAAAAGCTTTAGGGAAGAACTGGAATGTAAATGTTATCTACCATAAATGTTAGGGAAGGATTAGACAAATAGCAGCTGTTTTTGCAATGATAAAACTTTGCCCTCAGTGGCACTTCAGAAGTATGAAAGAACATTTACCTGCTGTGGTATTAGGTAGATTTCTCTTTTCCTTTTGTTTCATTTGCCTATTTTTCACGTGAGCAGACTGAAAAAGCTCTGAGACACAGGGAGATTTATGGCAGTACTTCAGATGTGCCCCTCAATTCTACCTTCTTCAGTTCCATCAGATGTGGAGGACACAAAGTTCCTCAGGGCTTACAGCTCACTTGCAGCTCACTAGCAATGACTTGCACAACCTTGGGATGTGCAGTAAGGTCATGAGTCATGGACTTCTCCACCTCCCCTACCCAGGGCAAATGGCTCACCATCCTCTCTGTCATCACTCTCAAGGTTTCCCCAGAGGTCAAGAAACTGACACATGAAGAACTACAGAAGTGCTGACCATCCAGTATTTTGAAAATCTGAAGGTTGCTCAGCACCTCTTAACCACAGGCCACTGCATTTGAAGCTGGAGCATCCCATATTAGGGGGTACATTTAAGCATGTGCCCTACTTGCTCAGCATCACATGAAGGAGGCTCTGGTAGAAGAGGACAGACTCAAGATTTCCACATTAAAAAGCCTGTACTTTTGCTGCTTTGATGTATTTTCCTTCTACAAAGCAAAACAAGAAAGACTGTTCTCACAGAGCTTCACGGGAAATTCTGCAGGCCCTCTGCCTTGGTCTCTTCAGCTTTTGGCAGAGTAGAGTTGAGGACACTGATCATTAAGTCCAGAGACCAGAAGAGGTGAGGGAGGGACCATCTTTTACAAGAAATCCTTGTGGAGTGTGGAAGCTCATCTTCCCTGTTTCTTCAGTGTCACCTGCCCCATCTCTCCCAAGGCTCCAAGCTCAGGTCCAGTAGGTGGCATGTTGGAATGGACTTTGATCATCTGGAAATGGTTTGCTATTTGCCATTCCTTTGTTCCAAGCTTCATTTGTGGCTACACTTGGTTAACAAACTGCTTCTGCTTTGGCTGCAGACATCTGCTATGGCCCTTGCCTTTCCCTCTTGGGCATTTTCAGTCACCAGGACAGTGTGCATCACCTCCTGTAGGAAAACATTGACAGGAAAACCTGTTGTCTTAATATCTGGGGACAAAACACCTAGACTCCCTTGGTCCAGCCTTATCCTGGTGACCTATGAAGCAGAAGTTCATATACACCTTTTCCTACAGGGATGAAAAGGTTCCAGCCAAGGTCTGGGGAGTGTGAGGAGGTGGAAACAGCGAACAGAGAGAAGGAAAGAACACAGAAGAGCACACATGTCTATCAAAGCAAAACTAAAAGGTCTGGGGAGCAAAGGAGGTTGGCTTTGGCTTTGGCTAAAGATCAAAGCCTGAAGGTAGCTGTGGCTTTCTGATCTTTTAGCTGAAAGTACCAGAGGCTTTTTTCTTGCAATACTGATAGCACTGAGAGCAGGTCACAAGAGTCCAAAACCTCAGGAAGAGACACACAAGGATGTGAGCTTTCCCATCACCTGATTTTCATTTGGAGGAGACAAGGTTAGTGGTATTTGAGTATCATGTATCAGGGAAGAGAGTTGAGGCTGCAGCACTCAATGGCTTCAGGGAGACCAAGAGCAAACACAACCACAATTGCCTATCTGTTCGAAGCAGGCTGCAGGATAGGGAAGGGGCTGTTTCTTCACCAGCTGTGTGTTCAGTGGAAGCATGAGCTGGCAAGAAAGGAGAGTTCAGCTGAAGCCTGGAACATGAAATTGAACAAGTGGCTTTCTAATGAAAAGCTAAGGGGGAGATTTCACAGTCCTCTTCATTGCAGCAAATGATGGCAAGCCAACGAGAAGAGAACCAGGTTAATTTGAAATCAAGAAGGACTTGATAATCTGCTGAGCTAAAATTTGTGTTTGTTACATAGATACAGTTTTCTTGTGGGCATCTACCTTTTTCAGATGTGGATGAGAATTGCTGAGGACACTCTGAAGAGAGGACATCCTTCTACAGTGTTGAACTTTGCCCAGAAGTCACACCAGCCTTCTGCTCATTCACAAATGACCCAGCATGTCAATCACTAACCACAGAGCCTGGTAGTTAAGACAAATCACTGAGACTAAGAGGTTAGAAAGCACTAGATACAGTAACTAGCATCAGTTGAAGCAGACATTTGAACTTCTTGGGATGACACACATCCCCTCCTTTCAGGAGGTCCACAGTTCAGGAGTGCAGTTGATATATAATAATGCCTCTCTCAGAATTTCTTGCATATGAAAAGATTCTGGCAATGTGCTGAAAACAAGTAAAAGAGCTGAGCTAACCCAAGAGGAGCTG
This sequence comes from Leptocoma aspasia, assembly GCA_013399835.1. Classification (NCBI taxonomy): domain Eukaryota; kingdom Metazoa; phylum Chordata; class Aves; order Passeriformes; family Nectariniidae; genus Leptocoma; species Leptocoma aspasia. Next base: position 15,024 of record VXAX01007691.1, read on the forward strand.
GTTTTTATGTTCCTTTCCATCCTGAGACATGGGAACATTTTTACAAGTTAGCATGCTGGTGTCTCCCTGTGGCACAGCTGGGATCAATGGCAGATGGCACAGCGGCTTGTCCAGAAGATGGACTAACAGTGCATGAAAATGCCTTCCATGGCCAGTGGAGCTGTAGGAAAAGAGACCTCTGCAGCTGTCCATGTTAACAGCTCATAAATAATACAACCAACCAATAGGAAGGATACTGTAAATTCATCAGGCAAATATTATTTAACCATCTGAAGAGCGGCTTGACTAATGAAAAGGTTATTTGTGAATAATTCCAGAAGGATGATAACACGTTGGAAAAAGTACAGAGAAGTGATACTGGGCTGATTAAGAAACTAGAAAGCATGCCTTAGCATGAAAGACTCCAGGAGCTCAGTCTGCTCAGAGATCATGTGAAGGGTTCACTTGATAACAATCTCTCAATGCTGACATAAAACCAGAGGTTTGATAACTGAAACTGGATGAATTCTGACCAGAAAAAAACCCTGATATTTTAGAAGTGAGAGTAATTGATCAGTTTACGTAAAGCTTCTGGTAGATTTCCCCATTCATTAGCAATATTAAAAAAAAAAAAAAAAACACACAAAATCCCAATTCCTCTGAAAGTTACTCTATTTCCAAGAAAAAGCAATTCAGTGTGATACTGCAGCTTAAGGTATGCAGGAGCTCAGACTAATGATATCACTGGCCCCTTCCTACTTTGCAATCTCTAAACCAATGAGCAAGTTATTTAAAACTGACAGCAGAATTGTATGTAGACTCATTGCATCATTTAGGTTGGAAGAGACCTCAAAGAAGGTAAGCTGCTGAACAGACAGCTACACCATTTGTCAATGTTATTCAGCAGGCTCTAATTATGATGTTTTTGCAATTACTGAGGAGATCAATGGAAAGACTCCTACTGACAACATCAACCTGAGTAAAGCACTATCTGCAAGGCACACCTTCACTCCCTTTGTTCTTCAAGGAGAAAAATCCTCTTTGCAGATGCCTTTTGCCCCTTGCCATACCTGTCTTTCTCTGCCTTCCACCAGTGAAAAGGACTTAGCAGTAACTCAGGCAGGATTTGTGAGGTTTAATTCACTAATGATTGCACAGCGCTTCAGGAGTCTCATCTGGGAGATTCAGTCTATTCCTGTGTGATCCCACTCACTTATTCTCTTAGACAAATGGGGGCAGGCACTTGCCTTCTTGTATGTGGCAACTATTGCAATAACGGCTTCAAAAATAGATTTTGGCAGAGAATTAAGAAAAAAATTTAAAGTGTCCTGACTTTAAATGCTAGAACAAGGATTAGAAAAGGCTGCTTGATCTGGTAATTCACAGGGAGATAGAAAGTTCCTTCAGTGATGACTGTGTATCATTTGGTGTATAGTCACTGACTGAAACATTCCCAGTTCCATGTAGCTAAAAAAAAAATAAAAATGCTGCTCTTCTTGTGACCAAATGTGAAGTCACTCTTTGGATCATGGGATAATGTCATAAGGGTTTGGTCTGACTCATTTTAAGAGAGATTTTCAAATCAGTGAACAAGGCAGTTCAGCATGTCAGTTCAGTCTCCACCCTGTCAGTGGATTTCACATCTAAAATCACAACAAAAGCTGCTAGAAGGGAAACAGGCCCACTGCTCAGATGCCTTTCTTTGTGGATCTACTTGAAGCCCATCTTGCAGAGAGCTGTTAGCCTCTAGACTAAACACTGCTTGGAGCTGAAATAAATATGAATGAACAATGGTTAGGACACTCAAGTCAGTTGGTAGTGTGGTAATGTGGTTGTACTGGAAGAGAAGAGAGGATGAAGAGACAAAAGTCCATCTGTGTGCACTCCTTTGACAGGGGAGTTGCTTTGCTTAAGTACAATCACTTCTCTCCTTTGCAAAGACCACCAATGTTTTCACACATGAGAAGATGAAAGTGTCCTTATCTCAGAGCTGCCCAGAGGAACAAACAGGGCAATGTAATTGTTCTTACCTTCGAGGTGCCAAGAGGGGCACAGAAAATGAACCATGTGGGACCACACAGGAGGACTGCCTGATGTAAGGCACTTAATTGGGAGACCTAAACCTCAGTTCTCATGCCAGCCTACTGCTAATGCAAGGATATTTCACCTGCTCTCTGGAGTGGCACATTACCCTAGCTGACTACAGCAGTGGATGGGACTTTAAAATATCTAAGGTTGGATGGTATCAGGTTAAGACCTCAGCCCAACCTCTTTATGCTTTGCTTTAGCTAAAACTTCCTCCATGGAAGCCATTGAAATCAGTAGGAAACCTCTCAAGGATGCTAGTGAGCTCAGCAGAAAGCCATGCAGCTGAAGAACCAGGCCTTGGTGGTTACAGCTTTGTTTTGGGAGTTTTAGTCTAGAGTTTCAAAACAGTTCAGCTGCTGGTACCAAATGACTGCCAGGACTATTTCATTCCTTCTGACTGGGAATGGATGTCATGTCATGGGAGAGAGTCAGAGGCTGGGGAGGCACAGCATTTCCCCAGTGACAACTCTGAGCCATGCATATGGGGCAATCACACACGTTTCCAAAGGGGCTGGAGTCCTGGGTGCAAATGCAGTTGAAGATGGTCTCTATGTGTGTGCTGTCCCACTGTCTTGGATTTCTGGATAGCCATAGTCATACTGGAAAATTATTAACGTTTTCTAGAGAATCCCAGCCCCTCCAACCTAATTTCTGTTGATCAGTCAGTGAGTTACAGGCTCCTTCTGGAGCAGAGAGAACCTCACAGGAAGCAATGTCAATGAACACAGCAGAGCAGGCAGCTACTCCATCCTCCCTTTTAACCAGAGACTGCAGCAGAGTTATGGCAGGTTACAAACCCTGAGCATCCTGGACCACACTGCCAATCGCAAGTTGTTCCCTCTCTTGAGAAAAAAGTCAGATTCAAACAAATGGCCTTTGGTCCTTGCTGTATTTCACACTATTTGACCTTTCTGCTCAGCAGTTCTAAGAATGAGAAAATGAAGCCAAGACTGGCAACTGGTAGATCTCCTGAAAGGGTTAAATGATAAATTGCATCTGGCTGAATGAACCCATGAGGCCTAAAGCAATTCAGTCTCTCTAAATCTTGGGATTTCATTGGAAGGGGTATCGCTGCAGTGAATGAGTGCAGTAGGGAGACACAAATGCCCCCTAAGCTTCTAAGTTTACATCCAAGCATTTACAGCTTGGGAGATGTGAGATACAATTGTGGCTGAATTGTGGCTAGGACTCTTGTCAAGGTACCAGTTAGTCACTGGTCTCGGTGTGCTGCTCTCTGAAGACAGTGCGGTGCTGGGTTTTGACCTCACATAAAAAGAATGAAAAAGAAAACAGCAAAAGTGCTACAGGGGATATTGTCTATAGGCAGAACTAGAAAAAAACATGGAAATTGTCCTTTTTTGGATGAAAGTCTGAAATCTGCAGACTTTTCTATGCAAATCAATAGGTTTTTAATGCAAAAAACCCCAACCCAGTGAAAATGTTTACTCTTTTCCTCATCTTTCCTTTCTCCTCTTCCACTTTTGTCCATGCCACTATTGAAAAGGGGTTGAAAGGAAAACAGACAATAATTCTGAAGAGAGCTAAATGTTCTTCAAGGGAAAATTTTTGAACAAAGGGCTATGAGCACTTCTACTTCTGGACATATGACATGTTGAGCTACCCTGTCCATAATTTCTGTGTTCTTCAGGGAAATCCATTTGCCCCTGGGTTAAGTGCTTCAATTATTAATCCAGGTATATAATCAGGGCTGAATACAGCCACTATGTGAAGCAGGACTGCTCTGTCATCATATGAGTGGGAATATTCACAGAAAGTGTAAGGAAGGTGTGGCCTCTTCATGTTCCCATGTAACTCGGCTCTTAATTAAATCCCCTAAATGCCAGTTGAACGGCAGGAGGCCTCCTGTGGGACAGGTAAGTTGGTACAGAGGGCTTTCATTCTTCCCACTTTCCGATTATTACTTCATGAAAAATAGTTATAAAATGTCTGCAATGGATGCTGAGCTAAATATAGAAGGGAACTGTTTGCTAGTGTCAGATGCCTCCATAAGATGCACATCACCGTGCCTTTCTCAGCTGGTGAGCCGTAGTTTGCAAAGTCTGGGTGAGCATGGAGTGGTTTTACCAGACGTGAGTGAGATGCTATGGAAAAGCAGTCGTATGGTGTTTGAGGTTTCTCTTTGTAACTGGCTCCAGCAATCAAATACACCTCCTCCCAAGCTGTTGTTTCCTACTCTGTACATAAATCTTCCATCTACTTAGCTTGAATTTTGGGTTTTGCTATGAAAGACCTTCTAGATATGAGACATGATTGCCTAGAGAAGGCAGGCAGATAATCTCAGTTGTAGAGTTATATTTTTCAGTGTTAGCTTTCTGGGTTTGCCCTTTAAAGAAATGACAGTTGTATATAAGTGGAAGTAATTTAGCCCTGGAGGGGTGAAATTCTTTTTTAAGCTCTTCGTGTAATCTTAGTTTGTTATTGCAAAAAGATCTCTAACCAGGAGCAACTGGGTCCAATCTGATGCTGAATTAAAAATAACTAGAAATCCTGGGGCAGTCCTCTGCAGTGCCAGAGTGGTTGCCAGATGCAGTTGGCATCAGATGTACGTCTAACTCAAGTGCATTTGCCTGTATTCTACCCACAGGTATTGCAGGCAGGAGGGCAGCTGGAGGGGTGTCCTGCTGGCTGCCCTGCAAGTGGAGGCTCACCAAAGCCATCCTGTTGATGCAGAGGGCTCAGTGAGGTGCCACCCCACAACACTGTCAGAGTAGAAGGCAGTTCCTGCCTAGAAGAGGTAAAAGGCTGCAACTGGCAGCAGAAAAGTGCAATGATTGCCTCTGGTTGTTCAGCAGCTCAGAAAACTCTTGGAATTGATTTGGCTCTGCAGACACGCTGAAAACAAATTTAATCCCATTCCAGTAAATTCTTCTGGTTTACTGCTAGCATGAAATGCCCTGACCATGACTTTACATGCAAGCACGAGGTCACTACAGACAGTACTGGTGTATGTGAACTCTTCAAAGGCAGCAACAGGATTTCAAAATTATGCAAGACTATTTTTTTGCTGAGGAAGAGGTGAGATCTTCAGTTACCCAGAACTAGGTCATCAGAACCTAATGCAGGGCAGGGCTGGGAATATCAGTCCAGCAGACACATCCCAGTATGGATTGGGTCATGTGAGCAGGCAGAATATTTGGACAGGAATTTATCTAAGATCAGATGCTATGGGCCATGTCTTCATCATACTTACATATCTGATTTTTAGGCAACTATGCCTCTTGGACACATGCTGAGTTAGACTTGATAGCAAGGCAACCTTAAAGATATGAGCTAGAGTTATGGGACCAGTTACATTTAGGGAGCAACTCCTAGCCTCTTACTGATCTACACAACTGGGAACAGCAGTTTTTCCTGTAATGGTGAGGGTAGAGTCCATGTTGTGACAGTTGGGGAAAAAAGGAAGGTAAATAGTTTTTCTGATTCCTTTGGTTAGGATAACTTTTGGGGAAAACATGTGATTCAGTCTAGGTTTGTTTTGTGGGCAGTTCAAGAATATCTTGGTCTATATAATGATGTGGGGAAATAGCTTGTTCTTTTTCAGACAAGGAATATTTCCAGAAAGATAAGTTGAGCTACATTTACATTATTTGATCTAATAGTTTGGCATCACTGAAGAATATGACATGGGCTAAAAAGTGACTAAAGTGTAGATATATCTTTACTGGTCAACAAAACACTTGCAACAGGCCACCTATGAATATTGTTGCAGTCTTTATCTTCTTAACCTAGTGGACTGCCTCCCCTCCATAGGAAGGAGACTATTTCTTTATATTTGGGGATGACAGAGCAAGGCCAAATGGTCAGTGCTTATGAAATAGAAAGAGGAAAGACAGTCTCTTTACAGAGATTGTGCAAAAGTCAAGGAACACACATTGTGCGTCATTAGGGCTTTCAAATTGCTTGTATGTTTTTAAGTAAAATGGGTCTAGGGAAACTACAGCAGAATAAAAGGGTTTAGGGAACTAGCCAGAGACAGTTATGCAAGAGCCCAAGACTTCAAACAGATTTCTACATACATTCCTGCTGAACTTCATCTCTAGAACTTGCTCCTTTATGATGATTCCTATGTTTTTCAGTATTCATCCCAGGTCTAGCTTGAACCTGAGCTAAGCAGACAGAAATGAATGGAACACTGCCCTGCTTAACTCTGTTTTTCTGCTATCCCATCAGGTGTAAACGAGTGACTGGCTTCAGAAGCACAAATGTGTGGAAAAAGGAGCGATGATGCATTCAGTGCTTGCAGCTATGAAGCCCTGGGGCCTTCTCAGCCCGATGTTCATAAATCAAACATACATCAAACCACAAGACACTGCCAATTTATGTCCCTCTCCTCCTTCCCAGCTCTCTGCCCTTCACAAAATCCACAATATTCCTCCTTGAAATTCCTCAGAGACACACTATTAACAGACATAGACACACAGACAGACAGACAGACAGAAATCAGTTAGTGAGGTACAGCTCATAAGTAATTCACTACAGAGTCTGCTGGGATAGGGGAGGGAACTGCTGTGGGTGTATTGTTCCAGTCCCATCATTTCCCAAAACACTGAATGAAATAATAACTTGTTTATAATACTGCATGACATCAAGGCAATGCTACATAGCTGCACTTGAGAAACAGCTTTGAACCCTGTGACCTTCCTTCAAGTGAGAAGGTCTTTAGGGAGGCCACAGGATGCAGAAAGCTGTATCCTTCTTCTGGTTCCTAGGTCCACTTGTACCCTTGAACCACCTGTTTTCTTTTCCCTCACAGCTGTTAACTCTGGCTTGAAGCTAAAGATATCCCCTTGCCAAGGAGCCATGTGAGTGATACACCAATTCATTCCAGAGTAGATTTTTGACATAAAATGAACCAAATCCAGGCACTTGATCCATTCTCCTCCAGTAAGCTACAGGAGGAAAAAAATTCATTCCTAATCTGTGTCACACCATGTTCACATTACATAATTATTTTCTGCCTTTGCCCTTAAGGGAGGCAAAAAGTAAAAGTCCCTGCCTAAATGTACCTGGCCTTGCAGGTTCACAGCTTTGATTTTGATACACTCTTTCTTTTCCCTAATACCACAGCTAAGTCCTTTGTGTTACACAGCAAACTATTGCACCTACCTTTGAAGGTGCAGTAGGGACATTGCCTGATTGAATTCAATGTTTCTAAGCAATACAGAACATCTGCTGACCAGTTAACCTCTTGTATTTTCTTCTTTTACAGTGTAGTAAAAACAAAAGCAATCCTAAATTTAGAAGGGGGGGAAAAAAGCGCCAAAACAAATGAGAACTGATCCTGCTCTCTTGAGAGGTTCACTTTAGAGATGCAAGCTAATGCATCTCCTATCTTGTCTTTCCCCTAGGCAGCTTCTTGCAAAGAAAGGAATAGTATCTTCAGCAGCAGTGTGGGTGTCTTATGTCTGGGGGACTAATCACTTCCAGGACTGAGCCCTGATGACTTAAGCTGCTCTGTGCACAAAACTTCACGCATGGAAGGCAAAAACATTGTTCTGTTGCCCCAAAAAGGGAAGAAGGTTTCAATGCTTGCTAAAAACAACCTCTGATCAGCTGTACACATCTAGACACTGTTGTCTTTGGTGTCCCAGATGGTCCCAGCTGTTGGCATAAGCACTGACAATGACATTCATTCCTTTTGCACCTAAGTCCTATGCAAGCCCAATTTTTCAGCTGACTGCTGATGGGAAGTGAAATTCACACAGAGAAAAGCTGTCCTTGAGGCCCACAGGATCCCAAAGCTTGTGGAAAAAATGGGGAGGATTAGTTGTAGGATCACTTCCGGCTACTATCTAATTTTATCTGTGTGTCACTGATATCGAACGTCATTCTTTTTATTATGAGAACCCCTCAACAAACAGGGCTAAAAATAAAAAGCAAGAGCTTGTAGCTGGCACAAACTGTGCTACACGGACTCCAATTTGTATAGCAGGAACTATAATCACTCTGAGACGTGCCCAAGCCCTCGGGCATCCCACGGGATTTCAGTCACTTGTTTACAAGGTGTTTTGATTTGCAGCTGTTTGACTACGGTGGCATTTCAAGAGGGGGCGGTTTGAAAGGATGTTGTTACTTTGGATGCAGGGATTGGGAAATGGGTATTGAAAAATCACACAAGAAACACAGAGTGCTGTCTTTGTTCTTCCCCCCTTACATATGAATGACGTCAGTGCAGGGGAAAGGAGCTCCAGAACAGATCCAGAGACCAATGCTCTGCAAGGAGTGCAGGTAAATCCCTGAAAACAGAGCTGCTCCCTATCCACACCAGAGTGCCCCACATTTGATCTAAGGGGACTAAGTTCTGGAGGTAAGAAGGGAACCATCCCAGCCCATTGCTTTTCCACCTTTTCTCACAAGATTATCACACCAAAGAACTAGGCCAAAGGCCATTTCTAGCTCACTTCAAACAGACCAGCAGCTGAAATGGATTTAGTCACTGGCTCAAAGTGATTTAGCACTTCAGATGGCTCTTTCCATAATTCCTGCTCTCCCGACCTGAACAGTTCCTCTTTCAGAACTGCATTAAGCTAATGCCCACTTTCTTCTGGCCCTATTGGGATAATGGATTCAGATATGCAGAAGGAATGTAAAAATCCATCTGTTATCTGGGACGAGTGATTTGCACAATAGTGCCCATGATTGTTTGTTTAACGCTGCGGACAGCAGAACACTGCTAAGTGGTGACACGCTGAGAAAGGGAAAGCAAGAAGGCAGGAGAAAGTAGCCTGGCTGTTTAAAAGCTATGTCCACCAATCTGTCTGCATTTTTTTGGCTTAGTTAGCTGTTTGCCTGTTTTTTGTGGGAAACCAGGAAGGACACGTGGAGCTTTTCCCAGGCTTTGGTGTTATTCTCTTGTTTCCAGCCTTGGATTCTGTATGCGCTAATTACAGCAACTCACGTAGAAAATCGCGTGCCAAGAGGATATTTACCTTGCAAACATTTCATCTGCTGCCCCCCTCTCCCCTTCTGTGACTTTTTCGAGCCATGACTGACTAGAGGCACCATGCTGCACTTGAAGAAGCCTCACCCTTGCCAACCTCAGACACCAGCCCTTTGCCTGCTCAGCGTGTGCCAGAAACCTGGCTGCACTTTCTTGGCAGGGAGCAGCAATCTCCTCACTTCCTGGAGGTGAAGGAGGGCTCAGCCTAAAATATAAAGCATAAAATGGGAAAGAATCAGTTAGATTATACCATGACAAATTGCTGTTTTTCTAGGGAGGTAAAAACCCACCCTATGTTTGATTCTGAGTGACACTGATCAGTTTGGCACCTGCAACTTCTCTGCTGGAGTCATGAGTGACTACTCCTTAAGCAAGTACCAGAATTATCTAGGCTGGCATTACAGTTCATCACACTCCTTGCTTTCTTTAGGCAAAGTTGAAGGAAAAATCTGCATTTGCACTGCACATGCCATCAAAGATCTCAAAGAACATGACTTATCCTAGCCCACATGCCAAATCTGAATTAGAGCCAGGGTCAGGAATTCTCACTGTCTCTCCTTTCCTTCAGCCAGGATAACTTTTCCTCAGGGTCAGCTATGACTGTTGCCATCAGGAGCATGCGACACTGTCAACACCTTGCCACGCACACCAGTTTCAGACTCCCTGGGTTTTACCATAGCTATTGAAAACTGTCTACAGAAGAGGCTGCTCAAAAGAAACTTGAAAACTGTTGAAGTCTATTCTAATCCACAGTGTCTATATTTATGCAGCCCGTGTCACAGCAGAGCAGAGAAAATGTCACTGGAACAGTTTTCTTTTTGCCAACAGACAAGAGGTTTAAAAAGAGGCAGTAACCGCTATTTGATGATTTGTTTCTACAAATGTTTAACTTGCTATTTCATTTAGAAATCATCTTTAATGTTGATTTATATTCCTGGCAGTGAAGTCAGGAGGTTGGCAATCCCATTCCTTTTCAGTCTGTGCTCTGACTGAGGCAATAACGCAGATCAAAGAGAAGGAGTCTTACAGCACTCACATTTTATCATCTTGAATGTTTTCAAGTTCTCACTCTGATATTCATGGGCAGATTATGTAACTACTAGATTTATACTTCTGAAGGCCACATAGTAAAGACTGAAATGTTGTATCATTAAGAGGAGTTATGTGGAAATAATTGAATTGAATAAAGGAACAACATATCAAGTAAACACTTGACACAAGCAGCAATGTTTTCCTGGAGATGTTGTTTTGCTCCAGTCTTTTATAGGGTCAGCCACTTGTTTTCATGCCATAGAATATAAAATTAACTGCATGTTATTATACATTCTAAGTCTTGTTTTTCATCTAAATATGTCAAGCTGACATTTTTATTGCCTTAGTAATTGCTAAATATTCAAGGACTTGAATTTCATCAATAACAGTTTACCTAACTGATGGAAGCAGAGTAAGCCACAGACCTTCTGTGAATTTTTCAGAGGGTAATATATTACAGTGCATTATCTGATGGGTCAGAGGAATATGAAGACTTACTTTGGTGCCTGCCTTGAGCCTCCCTGCCCATGTACAGTATCTCATGAACACTTATAGGTTTAGCTGCCTAATGATTTGGGGACTTTGACAGCATAGCAGCACCCCCTTTTTTATAAAAAAAACAAAGGCAGGCAGAGGTTGGCAGATCATAGCATCATTAGGGTTGGAAAAGACCTTTAGGACTATGTTGTCAACCCAGCACTATCACTGTAACCCCATAATCACTAAATCATCCCCCCTGCACCACATCCAGACACCTCTTAAACACCTCCAGGGACAGTAACTCCATCATCCCCCTGGGCAACCTCTTCCAATGCCTAAAATGCACCGAAGGATGAGAGAACAGATTGAGAGCAGCCCTGAGGAGAAGGACTTGGGGGTCTTAGCTGATGGGAAGCGCAACGTGACACAGCCACGGGCAGGCTGGTTGGGGCTCTGAGCAACCTGGTCTAGTGGGAGGTGTCCCTGCCCACAACAGGGAGTTGGGACAAGATGATATTGAAGGTCCCTTCCGACCCAAACCACTGTATGATTCCATGCAGTGGGACAGAACCCAGATGTGCTGCCAGCCAGAGGGCACAGACAGCGGGGCCATCACAACCGGGCACGTCCCCCTCTGCACTGGCCCTGCTGCCGTGAGCCGTGCCAGACACACGGACAGGCTGCCGGCAGGTGCCGGGACAGGCCTGCATGGGGAGATCACAGAATCACAGAATTGTCAGGGTTTGAAGGGACCTCTGGACCATTTAGTCCAAACCCCTGCCAAGACAAGGTCACCTAAAGCAGATCACTCAGGAACATGTCCCACATCCAGGTAGATTTTTAAGTGTCTCCAGAGAGGGAGNTCATCCCCCTGGGCAACCTCTTCCAATGCCTAAAATGCACCGAAGGATGAGAGAACAGATTGAGAGCAGCCCTGAGGAGAAGGACTTGGGGGTCTTAGCTGATGGGAAGCGCAACGTGACACAGCCACGGGCAGGCTGGTTGGGGCTCTGAGCAACCTGGTCTAGTGGGAGGTGTCCCTGCCCACAACAGGGAGTTGGGACAAGATGATATTGAAGGTCCCTTCCGACCCAAAGCACTGTATGATTCCATGCAGTGGGACAGAACCCAGATGTGCTGCCAGCCAGAGGGCACAGACAGCGGGGCCATCACAACCGGGCACGTCCCCCTCTGCACTGGCCCTGCTGCCGTGAGCCGTGCCAGACACACGGACAGGCTGCCGGCAGGTGCCGGGACAGGCCTGCATGGGGAGATCACAGAATCACAGAATTGTCAGGGTTTGAAGGGACCTCTGGACCATTTAGTCCAAACCCCTGCCAAGACAAGGTCACCTAAAGCAGATCACTCAGGAACATGTCCCACATCCAGGTAGATTTTTAAGTGTCTCCAGAGAGGGAGCATCCACAACATCCCTGGGCAGCCTGTTCCAGTGCTCTGACACTCAATGCAAAGAAATTCTTCCTCATGTTGAGGTGGAACTTTTTTTGTTTTAGTTTATGGCCACTGCACCTTGTCCTGTCCCTGGGCACCATCTTCTTGGCACCCGCCTTTGAGAAATTTATGTGCACTAGTGAGATCCCCTCTCATTTTCTCTTCTCTAGATTAAATAGCTCCCACAGCCCAGCTCCCACAGCCTTTATTCATAAGAGAGATGCTCCAGTCCCTTAATCATCTCTGCTGCCCTGCACTGGGTACTGTCCAACAGCTCCACGTCTCTCCCGTACTGAGGAGCCGAACCAGACACGGCACTCCACATGTGGCCTAACCAGGGCTGAGCGGAGGGGCAGGACCACCTCCCCCGACCTGCCGGCCGCAGGTTGTGCGGGATGCACCCCAGGACACCACGGGCCCTCACAGCATCCCNTTTTTTTTTTTTAATTTTAGTGGGGGGTTTGAATTCTTTAAATTCAGTGAAAAATCATTCAGCCTGTTTCATGCTATGCTGTGGGTTAGGTCAGCGACCCCAAAAGCAGGCTCGTGGGAAGGTCGGGCTCAGCTGAGAAGGGCTCCCTGCCCTGCCCGTGTGGCCATGCAAGCCCTTGTGTTGGCACCACAGCAGGAGCCGAAGCCGGAGCGGGTGGGAACAGGTCCTGGAGACTGGGACTGCAGTTTCCACCAGCAGTGCTCCTCACACCTGTCTTAACTTCACATTCCTCCAGAGAATTCATACTCGGCACTGAAGCTGAAAACTTACTGAGAACATCTGGAGGATGCAGCAAGTGCAGCCTGTCATGCTGGGCACTGCATTTGCACAGACACTTATAAAGGGACACGGTGGCAGAAAGAGCAGGGAACTGACAGCACATGGAAGAATGAGTGGTGCTTTATCGTGACAGTAAAGCTCTTTGCAAAGTTAGGCCATGGAACACACTTAATCTTTATATTTTGCATATAAAAGAAACAAGATAAAATGGTAACTGTTTCTTCTGTTTTTCTCTTCTTCATGCTGCAAAAAAACCCCAGTGGCCAAGAGCAAATCAAAGTAAGTGATGGTTTTCTTCACCAGTTGCAAAATGTTAAGCTCTTCTCGATTTTTTAAATATACCTGAAAGAATTCAGTCTTTGAGTCTAGCTGCCTCCTGTCAGCCATTCTGTATGTGTGTCTTCTCACAGGTAAGTACAGAATGGTGTGAAACTCTCCCATGGGCTCTGAACTTGCAGCAAAGGCAGGTTTTGTCCTATGGGCTGTCACATTGAGCTCAGCAGTCATCTCCAAAGTGCCCTGCGCAGGGGGGGAGCACACCTCTGTGCTCTGTGATTAAAGAGAGGCTGTCAGTTATCCAAGTGTTCACCTGTCATGCCTTTTTAGCTGAGGAGAGTAAACTAAGGTACAGCATGGGTCTTTGTTGTCTGTGGTGTGGACTTTGGGCAGGTGCTGTGAAGCTTTCCCATAGCCAGAGTCCAGAACACTTCCTAGGCTTAGCATATTCCTGACTCTGTATGTGAGGAATGGCTGGGGTGCAGTCAGTGCTCTGGGCATCTCAGTTTGCTCTCTAGTCCAGCTCAGCAGAGATGTTAGTGGGCTCTGGAAGAAAATTAGTCACAGTCCTCTGACATATAAAGTAAGCTGATTATGTGTTAAGAATTGGAAAGAAAGGAAGATGTACTTGGGCACACCAGTACTCTTACAATGTGGGCACAAGGAAACAAGATCCTGTGAAGAAGCTGACTTGGATCCAGAAAGCTGTTTGTAAGAAAATTAGCTAGACAAATCCAAGAGGCTAAACTGGTACATTTTTGTGAACACATTCCTATCTTCCCATTCCCAGAAGTTGCATTCTGTGTGAGTATATTATACTTGATACCACACAGGCCTGGGATCTATGGCCTTTGGTACATTTTCTGTATTTTGGTTTTTTTAAGGATCTGCCTCCAGCAGAGCCAGTACCAACCACTTGCCACATTTGAGCAGATTCTTCTGTTACAGATTTTCTGCACAATTGTCAGGATTATAAATTAAGGAAGCACTTTCCAAGTATGTGCCTGACAGAGAGCAGTTTGTCATCTCATTGGTCTACTGTTACCTATTCATAAAAACAAACACAGCAAACCAGGAAGTTCCTGCAAGGTGAAAAAGTAGCTTTTTAAAATGGTGTCACTAATGTTCATGTAGGGATTTCTACCACACACTCCCTTTTATTTTTTATCCTGATGTTTCTTTCTGTTCTTTTACAGTCCGATATGCACTCCAGAAATGTGTTCTTATATTATTTATCCTTCTCCACTCTGCTTGGGTTTCTTCCTGTGCCCTGACAGCTTACTAGTGTTTTCTGCCTCTGCTCCTTGTTACATTTCTTCACAGGGGAGTCATTTTTTTGAGCAAGGTGTATTGTTTGGAATGGGCTTGGCCTCAGATGTGTGGTGCACAAAAATTTCAGCGCCTGGTCACACTGGTGCCACTGATTCCCCCAGAAAGGGGAAACTGCACAGAGGCTTTGAGGAAGTGAGTGAGATATAGGGAAAGGAGTCCTTGTGGTTACTGAAGCTTCACAGCACACCTGCAGCGATGTACAGGAGAGGACAACAACCAGGGATAATCCCAAGAATATGCTCCATCAGTTGTCTGCAGGAATCCAGTGTCTTCCTCTTTATTTTGAACTCAATAGTAAATTAGATTGCAAAGCTGAAAAGGAAGAGCTTAAGGTACAGTGCCTGTACACTGGTCAGAGCTGTACAAATGAGGAAGAACGGGTTAATTTTAACAGACCATTTTGTGTTAGAAACAGGAAGATACAGGAAAAATGGAAAGTGAACTGAATGCTTACATGCAGAGATATATCCATCTCTTCATTGAAGTGGAAGAGAAAGATGTAATTTACAGACGGGTTAAAGGGTTTACATTTCTTTTGAAACTTCAGAAGATGCCCTTTGTCTGGGAAGTTGCTTGGGTCTTGGCATACTTCCAGACTGCGGGTGTGGAGCAGCTTCCTCAGTCTCCTGCTCCCGGGACACCGCAGTTGCTGCCAGCCTGCCCCGCAAACCGAGAGCACTCCAGTGGGGAAGGGGGTTCCCATGGCTGGGTTAATATCAAGCTCTGTATCTAGCAGGATGGATGGTGCCAAGGGGTTCTGCTTCTCCTTTCACATGCCTCTTGTGCCAGCCTATCTGCTTAGCTTCCTCTCTGCATGAGGAAGTGATAGTCTGTGATACAGTCTTATCTACAGCGTTATCTACAGCCTGAACATCTTTAACTACTATCATCCTTCCTCTCTTGCCATTAGCTTTTAAGCCTTAGTGACTCAACTGTATGCTGATTTTCCTAATTTCTTTTTTTCTCTCCTGTTTTTCTTCCTCCCACCTCACTGTTTTTTGGAGGAGCTACTTCTCTCTAGGCTTGTATCCTGTTGAGGAATTATTTACTTAACTTGATGCTGGAGTTTATGGTTTAGCGTTTGTCTGTGTTACAAGTGAAGTGTACATAGCTTTGATAGTCCCATCCCTGAAGCTGAAATGAAGTGTCTTAAGTGATTGTGCCAAACTGTGTGTGCTGAAAGCTTGTCCATTGGCCTGTGCCCTGGCAGACGTGGTGGGCCCTCTCTGCGTGCCTGTGCACTGACACAGAGATGTCCCTTGTGCCTTTAGATACATTCTGGTGAGGATGAAAAGCGCTGCGGAGACAGGCTACTGCTTCAACGTCAGGAGACTCCGACTGCAGGAAAAACTGGTCCTGCTGAGATACGATCCCATCGGTAAGAGCTCGAGGAAGAAGCCAGCGTGCTTTGAGTGAGCTTCTCTGACTCTGTGGGGGAAAAGATTTGAATGCAACAGGATTTTTCCCATCTAAGCAGAATATGTCATAACATGTTTCATACTCAAATGACTGTATGGTTACTGTTCTTCATGACATTCCGGTGGGAAGTAAATGTTACCCTCATTTTACAGATTGTGGCAGTGAAACAAAGTAATGACTTGCCTGACACATCAGAGACTTTGATGACAGCCATGCCACATGTCACTGGCGAAGTCAAGTGACACAGGAGTTCTTTCATTCTGTTTCTTTGTGTGGTTTGCTAGACTGTGCTACCTCCAACAAGCAGGCACAAAGTATGCATCAACAGAAGTGTTCTGTTAAGCTGCCATGGGAGCTCTAGACCAGAAATTTTAACCACCTCTTACAAAATGGACATTTTCTTCTAAAGAAATAGGCACAGATTCTTCCTATTCCACAAATGATATCACTCTCCACATGGCAGTTAGTGGATTCTTTTATGTTCCCCTGGTCCTTGCAGATTTTCTCAGTTTAAGAATCTGATTTGTTGGACAGGTTAAAGCACCTGCCAAACTGTCTTTTGCTCACCCAGCTTTTTGAAAGGTGACTAAGGGTTCAAGTTTCTGTTGTTAGCATTAAAAAGCTGAATCTAATGTTAAAAAGCTTAATGTGCGTTAACTTAGAATTTAGACCAAACCATATTAGAAATACCATGGTGTAGCTAATGCAAAAAAGGCTTATTCAAAGTTGTAGAATATAAGAAATTTATTAAGCTCTAAGTAGATAATGGATGGCCAGTAGTTATGTGATTCAAGCTTATTTCTTCTTAAAATATATTCTTGTTAGAGGACTACCTTTTCATTCTCAGAGCTAACAGTACAGGAGCTTTGAGAGGTGAGAGAAACCACCAGAGAAGCAAAATACAGTTATCAAAAGTGACAGAGGTTGTGCCTTTCCTTTTGAATTCCACACAGAAGGGGAATCAGAGATCTCTGGGATTATATTCTGGAATAAGAAAAATAAATTATTGCATTGAAACATTGTGCAGAGTGATCCTCCAGAAGCTTTGCAACTTGTAGAGCAGTAAAGAAAGATGTAGTAGGTTGCTGAAGAAAGCTTTGATCTTTGTAGCCTGTAGTAGAACACAAGTGAGAAATTGATGTGAGAAAGTGTTGCATGTGTGAAGGGAAGTAAATTTGAGTCTAGATAACAACTCACATCAGGAGTATGTTTGGAAGCATTTTCACTTGGCATGTGTTTTCACCTTATGTTCTGTACTTCTCAGAAACCTGGGATGTCCACAGAATGCAGCTTTTTAGTGAAGTTGTGGCAGGATTGCCCAAGTTTCACTACCTCCCAACTGCAGCAACAGAATCTGTACTATCTGCAGTGTTTCTTAAAATGAAACTTTTTTGTGGAACAAGAGATTTTGTTATGTGGATTTCTCTTGCGTAGCTTTCAAAGGAATTCATATAATGAAACTAACCAAACAGTGTTTATTTTCAGATGGCACTATAAAGCTTTGCTTTGCTTTATTTTGTAATTTCTGGTTTTTATTAATGTATTGACTATACTTAACCTGCCCCTGCAGGTTTTTTTGCAAACGCCTGCATCAGGATTGTGGTCACAGCCAGTTTGTGCCTTGCTGAGAGATCCACAGGACAACTGGTTAACTTCTCAGTCTGTGAGGCCAACTGGTTCCAGCTCATCATCTGTAGTTGTTTGGGCTCTAGAGTTGAAGAGTAGTAGAAAGCAGAAAAGAACCTATTTTTGTCCCTACATTGAACAGCTGTGACTCAGAATAGTCACAGAGCAGCTGTTGAGTGTTTTCAGTCACTTGCATCCTGATACTTATTCTCACAGAGGTAAGGTGGACATGTTAGGAACTAAAAATTACATGTGGTAAAGTGAAAGCACCACTACACTCCTTCAAGAGTTGGTTAACAACAGTGCTGTGCCAGTCAGTTGCTCCACACTCATTTAAGCAGTGAAGGCAGCCAGGAGAAAAGGAACGTGGGCTGGTTGAATTGAATTTTAACACTTCAGGCTTCTTAATGGGTTCTTTTTTCTCTTTTTTTCCCTCTGTAGCAAAACAACGTGTCCTCTTCACAGAGAAGAGAAAAATCCGTTCTGTGTGAACAATGACTGGACTTGATTTATACACGAGAAGAGGATGGTCTGGGGGGAGGATGGGGTGCACACTGATTCAGAAATCCAGCAACATGGGCTGAAAAGAGAGGAAATGAACTGGGATCACCGTCTCCTGTGATTTGAAGGCCATTGTGAATAAAACAATGTAGAGAGAGAAAATTCTTAATGTCTGGACATAGATCATCACAGTAACATTTATTTATCTTTTGAGTTATTTTTACAGTGCTCAATTAAAAAAAAATTAAATAGCAAATCCCATTGTCTGTGTTTTCTATTGTGAAAGAGGCTGTAATCTTCAAAGGAACTATTGTTTCATAAAGCAATAAAAATTAACATTTTCCACAGCGGGAATTCAATGGCAGGATTGCAAGTTTTTCTAACCTACCAGCCACAGATGCGACAGTACTGACCACGAGCTGGTGTCATTACTTGGAGGGGTAATGTTGCACCAGCTCCTTCTGAGGAAAGAAGGAATGGGAACCTAGATGAGTTTTTGGGTAAGCTATTAACATGGTTAAAGGCCTGGATTATTTTCAGCCGGGTTAGTAGGATGGATTTTTCATTCCTGGGTTTTCGTCAAACATGAAGAAAATAGACAAGGTAGTTCTCTGATGTTCTCGTAAGCTTTTTTTCCTTAATTAGCTTGCCTGTGTTGAGAGCAATGTGGCTAGAAACATTTTTCAAAGTCTGCCTCAGTAGCAGTCCTGTCCTGTTTGCAGTTGGAGGGACCCTCCTGAGTGTGGGGAAGCACGGAGTGCAGTGCCACACCTGAGGCACGTGGGCACAGGCGGGCCCAGGTTCGATACACGGGGCTTTGTTGTGAGCCAAACACTGGCCCTGGTGTTTGAGCACTGAAGTCTCAAAGCTAATGCTCTGCTTCATGTGCTGCCATTTCATATCAGCAGTTCTGATAAAATCAAGTAAAAATACTGTCAGGAGCCCAAAACCCTCCAGGTGTTTTGCTGTAAACTTCATGTAGTTCACTAGAGTGCACTGTGTGGGATGGCCACAGGGCTGTGTGGGGCCAGAGAGACCTGCTGAGCTGTGTTTGGAAGACCCACCACCGGCACCCCAACTTACTGCTGCAGGACAGGAACACACAGGATTCCTGAAATAAGAAGCAAAGAGACTCTCCTGGCCTTTCCAGTCAGCAGAGGAGAGCCTCAGTGCAGTCATGAGAATAATGCTGTCTGGTATGAGATAAAATCAGTACAGCGAGCTAGACAATCAATTAGAAAAGGTCCTGAGGCAAGTCCTTCCTGAAAGGATATGAAGATTGTGTCCCCGGTGCCTGGACGCTCACTGATGCGACGCAGTTAGACTTCCTGATCATTTCCTCCATGGATAACTTGGGATAGTAGGCCAGGTAGAAGGCCAGTGCTCCCACAAAACTGTCTCCAGCGCCCTAGAATAAAATAACAAACAAGCTTAAGTGTATTTGCACAGGGAAACAATTCAGATGCCTTTACCGGAAAGACACAAGTTGTAGCACTGATTGCAGGGGTCAGGAAATTGTTCAGGAGTTGAGTTCAATACACTTCCCATGCCTAGGAAATTTTGCAAAGTTAAACTAATGCCACAATACCAACCTTGTGCCCAGCTGCTGAGTCAAGGTGCACACTATAATATGGCTTACAACTTAAAGAAAAAGCAAAGCAAGCGTGCCACGGTTCAGCAAGATGCTGTTATAAACACTGCTTTTGAAACTTCCTGTTGTTGGAGTGTCTGATTTTGATTTCTCAACCTGGATGTTTCATTAAAGCTATTTTTCTCTTATTTAACTTCCGTTTTTTATAAAGGTCAGTGGCAGAAGGGGCAGAGAAAACGGGGGGAAAAAAAAGCCATGTGGGTTGTGGTGTCTGTAAATTCCTAATTGCAGAGGGATATGTTTTGACACTTCCAGAACTTAGCTATTGTTTATTAAAATGGTCCTGCTGTCATTAAAAACTATCATTGTGTCTATCACATAAATCACTCTTATTCCTGGGGCAAGCTTTGCCACCTGTGCTGAGTTTGACCATGGAGGATGAGGACAGTGACATTCACCGGGAGCTCTGGCAGCCATGGCCCTCTTGAGCTACCCATCGCTCCCAAGCCGCGCCCTGCGTGCCCCATGGGAGCCCTCGGGAGGCATGGAGTACATCTGTCCCACATGGGCACCAGCCATATCCCAGCTTGCTCTGACCCTTTTGCCCAGATACCACTGTTGTGCTCTGGTCAGCAGGGAGGGACAGCTGTGACAGCTGTTTGCCTCCCGAGCGCTTTTTAACAATAACTGTTGTTTAGCCACATTCAGTGCTATGAAGTGTCCCCAGCAACTGGCAAAATTTAACTTGACTGATGGTTGTGTTTAACTTGATTTGCTCGTTTCAGTCCAGAGTGTTCTTTCCCCCTCCTCCCCTAAAACTGTCTTGATTTCGAAGGCCAGACTGATACCAGTTCTTGTAGGTACCATAAAACTGGTCCTAAGGTCCCTTTTTTTAATCATACTTTTATACCAGTGAAGGCATTAAACTAGACACACTAGTATTATCTTATTTCATTCCAGATCCAGCCTATGGACTACCTCCCCTGAGGGATTTTGCCTCTGTAGTTGTAATCAATAGGCCCCAAGAGTCACGTGACAAGAACAAAGAGCCTGGAAAAACTTTGTCAAAACATCTCAGCAAAATTTCTAATGGAAGTTAAGACTAGGAAGTAATATTCCAATTTTGAATACTAGTGTTTCTCAGTCTTTTACTTGCCCTGAAATCAGCTGCATATAATATCATTCCAGCAAAACAATGCCACTTCTACAGAAATTGGTTTCTAATGTTGCAAGCAGGGGACAGGGCAGAGCAGCGTGGGCACTGCAAGGGACCCTAACAGGATAGGGGCCCTACCCCAGGCCTGGCCTCTCCTTGCCCAGCCCTGCCACACTGGCTGTTTGCATTGGTGTTTCCAGACAGAAAATTCCCTGCTTAACTCTTGCTTGGCCTGGAGTTTGAATGCTGTCTTCCATCAGGATACAATGGAGAGCACGGCCTGGCAAATGACAAGTTAATAAGCAAAGCCATACCCCTCCATGCAGCTGTAGCAGCACCTGTTTCAACAGTTCTGTATTCCTGAACATACCAGGGGCAGGTGAAGGTTTTTATCAATTTCTGTTGGGCCTTTGTCTCCCTTCTGGTTTCCGGAGTGTTCCCACAATGGCAGGTGGAGCAGGAGCAGGTGACTGCTAGTTAAGCATTGCCAGTGTCTTTTGTCTGATGCATAATACAAAAATCTCCATCCCATCTCAGAGTTCGGAACCTAATCACTGCATGATTAATTATTAAAGCTATTTTGGTGCTGTTGTTACAGACAGGAGTAGGATTTCAGCATGCAGATCTGTTCTGCTGTAGTTCTAGCAGGAAGAACATTTTTTACAGTGATCACTGGGAAATGGAAGTAGCCAAATATTTTAATGAGTAATACTCAGAATATCTGGTGTCAAATGGCATAAACTGTTACCTGGCAGCAGCATGGAGCAGAATAATGTCTTTCTGGTTTTTTTCTTTAATAATTGCTAATAATTAGTACATTATAAATTTTAAAAATGATAAAGCAAATAAATTGCTTTAATAATTAATTTAAAAAGACTAACCACGTGTCACCCAGGTCTTAGTCTGTGTGCCAGTGAAATGGAGTGTAAGCTCTCCCTGCAATGTTACTGTGGCTCTCTCCTCATGGAAGATGCTCTGAGGTTGTGAGATAGCAGGGGATCTCCCTTTTAGCGTGGCTGGACAATGATAAATGGCTCTGAAAGCAGAAAAGGGAGAGAACAGCAGACTCCCATCCAGAATAGAAAAAGGCCCCCTAGCATTTTTTTGCAAGAGAGAAGATTACAGGGTGATTGGAGAATATACAGAAGGATTTGATGCCAGTAAACTTTTGCCGAAATCCTGACTTCCCATGCATAGACAGAAGCAGTCAGTACCTGCAAAGCCCAGCTATCACAGACCCAAAGGGTGTCAGAAATTCGCTTGTTGGTAAGTGAATGTTTTGTGAGGGGGGTGTTTTCAGCAGAGGAGCTGCTGCACTCAGAACAGCATCATGCATCAGACTGATTTTGTAGCTACCCCGCTCAACCTTGCGTCTGGTCTGTGCAGACGTGACTGGTCAAACATGACTAAAAGAGCAATAGCAGAACTGGTTCAGCTGCAAGGTTAACTGCAGTAAGAACTATTTTTGGCTTACAGAAACAGATCTTCCTTCTTTGGCATTGTGGATTAAACTACATTGGGTTTGGTAGATTCAGAAAAGGTTCGCAAAGAGCACTAGAAGGAACAGGCTCAGAGTAAAATCAAGATTACACAAACACTGGAATAGCAAATAGTAGATTTACATTTAGCTGTTTCAAGACCCGCTCTAAGAAAAATAATGCCCTGGATTCCAACACTAACCTACTTCACAAAAAAAATTAATTTGAAAATGACCAGTAAGGTACATTGAGAGTGCCCACTGACAAAATATAAATACACAATATGTAATATTTTACATTCTTAAGCATTTGTCTTCCAGGAATTCTAATACACTGCAGACTTTGAGATAATCCTCATATCCTTGAGTGCCTGGAGACAATTCATTCCATAATTATGAAAGTAGAATGTATTTAACCTTTCTGTAAAGCAGGAGATGCTAGTTTGTTTGAAATAAAATAAAGAATTGGATTTTAAAATTGTCTGATATGGTGTGGCTCATTCTTAAATACAAATGCCATGGTTTTGACTAATTTTTATGGTTTTGAAGCAGTTTTGAAAACCTATTTATATTCTGTGCCACTAGTCTGTAAGGTCCTTGTTTTCCTGTGTGTCTGGAAAAGGGCATTTTTGTTTCTTACAGTCCAGCACTGATTAAGATTCTGTGCCTCTAGAGAAGAGAAAACCCATGAAAACACTTCTATTTATACCTTAGCTTTTGTTAGTCCTGATTTGTCAGAAGCTGGTTCACAACTTTAGTATAACTATTTTTATACGACGCTGCCCTGAGAAGCTTTTTAAGGAAAGTGCCTTGTAAGTGGAAACTATATTGTTCAACAGCCTTTCCAGCATGTAAAGCCTTTTTCAATCCATCATGCACAGACTGTTAGGATGCATTTCATTTATACAATAAGATGACTTGCTCACCAAAAAAATTTGGAGGCCAAGAAGCCAAAAGCCACAGTTCACAAAGAGGCAGCAGTTGCACTGCCTCATTCCAGGGCAATCTTTTGCTCAGCCTTTGCCCTCCCAGCCTGTCCTCCGGGGCAAAAGCAACAGCAACTATAGAAGAACATGAGAGGGCTCTGGCTCCTGAAACCTGATGTTGTTAGCGAACCTCAGAAAACTTTTCTCAGGTGATTTTTAAGAAGTTACAGTCCTTGTGCAGCCTGGCTATTAACATGGATTCATTCCATTAAATACATTGTAAGAGCATGTTACCAAGGCCCAAAGAAACACCTGAAAAGGATATTGTACAGCAGTACAAGAGAAATGTTTTGCCTGTAATGATGAATTCTTCATGTAGTGAATAAATCAAAACATCAATCCAAAAGCTGTCAAAAACTGCCTCATGATGTAGAACCAATAACATTGCTCACAATGATGCTTATAGCCTCCAAGCAGCATTCACAGAAGTGCACAAATGAACAAAGCCTGAAGATTACTCTGACTTAGTGCAGTCTACATCCATGGCAATGCACAGATGCCCAACTCTGTCGAAGGAATTGGGCCTTGGAGAATTCCTGTTGTATTTATAGCACTCCACAACTGTGTGATACTGGATTATGCTAAGGATGTTATCGCTCTGTCACATCTGCTCAACATTCCTTGCTGTACCTCTGCCTACTCTGTACCCAAACTGCAAATTAGCCCTATGTAACACAAAAATAGCTGTCAGCAAAGGCACTCACTATCCATTGCTCACAAGTGGGAAAAGCCTGTGTCTCCTTACAAGAATCCCTGGGCTGTGCTTTGCTGAAAGGTTACTAGTGGAACTGGAGAAACATTTACAGCCTTTGGAGATATTCAGACAGTCTTGTGCCATTAGGGTCTATGTCTCATCTAAGGGATAGCTTCAGCCAAAATGCTCAGGGAATAAAAAATCCTTTGATGACAGTGTGTGGTGGGGTGACCCTGTATGGGTATCAGGTGCTCACCAAAGCTACTCTGCCACTCCCCTGTTCAGCTGAACAAGGGAGAGAAAATAGAACAAAAGGCTTGTGGATTGGAATAAGGGCAAGGAGCAATCACCATCACAGGCAAAACAGACCTGACTTAGGGAAATTAACTTATTGCCAATCAGATCAGAGTAGAATAATGAGAAATGGAAGCAAATCTTAAAACACCTTCCCCCATCCTCTATTCTTCCCAAGTTTAATTTCACTTCCAATTTCTCTACCTCCTCCTCACACAGCAGCACAGGATGACAGAGGATGGGGACTGTGGTCAGTTCACCGCAGGTTTTCTCTGCTGCTCCTTCCTCCTCAAGGGGAAGATTCCTCACACTCTTCCTGTGCTCCTCTATGGGGTCCCTGCCAGAGGAGATAGTCCTCCATGGAATTCTCCAATATGAGTCCTTCCCACAGACTACAGTTCTTCACTAACTCCTCCAGAGTGGGTCCCTTCCACATGGTTCAGTCCTTCAGGAACAGGCTGCTCCAGTGTGAGACCCTCATGGGGTCCCAAGTTCTGTCAGGAAATCTGCTATAGCATGGGCTCTTCTCTCCACAGGTCCTGCCAGGACCCTGCTCCAGCACAGGCTTCCCATGGGTCACAGCCTCCTTTGGGCATCCACCTGCTCTAGCGTGGGTCTCCTCCACAGGCTGCAGGTGGATCTCTGCATCCCCATGGACCCCCATGTGCTGCAGGGGCACAGCTGCTCCACCATGGGCTGCACCATGGGCTGCAGGGGAATCTCAGCTCCGGAGCCTGGAGCACCTCCTGCCCCTCCTGCACTGACCTTGGTGTCTGCACAATTTCTTCTGTCACATATTCTCTCCTGCTCTCCAGCTGTTGTTGCACAGCACTATTTTTACCCTTCCTTAAGGGGTAAAACTACGCTATCCCAGAGACACTACACCACCACTGAAGGGCTCAGCCTTGGCCAGTGGTGGGTCCCTCTTGGAGCACTGGCTCCAAGACATGGAGGAAGCTTCCAGCAGCTTTTCAGAGAAGCCATTCTTGTAGTCCCCCACTACCAAAACCTTGCTGTACAGTGGCTGAATCAGTTATGCAGCTTTTGGTTTTTCATGATTTCCTTCTTCCTGAAAGAACCCATGTTTATCCTCTATGTGAGGGAGAATCATTTATTTCTGGAAATGTTCCTGGCTGGTGTGTTTTTTTGGTTTTTTGTTTGGTTGGGTTTTTTTTGTTTGGTTGGTTTTTTTTTTTTTTTACTTCTGCACTTATTTGCCTGTGGAATACTTTTAAAAATTATTTTCTGCGAGGTTAATATTTTCCTCCCCACATATTTCCTCATGTTTCACTGGAAGGATATTTTGGCGGTTCAAATCAAGACAATCTTTAAATTAAACTAACTCCTTTATCTTGAAACTCTCCTGAAATTAAACTAATTTGACTATCTTCAAACTGTTTCCTAAAATCAAGGCCTAACAAGGGTGATTACTCCCACAGTGTCTAGGGTTGCTAATCCTGTGTGGAAGCATTGCTGCCTTTGTAGGGCACCCTGCAGATACTGGTGTGGCTCTGCACAGCTGTGCTTAAAAGAGGAGACCTATTGTTACAAAGCCCTAAAACGTGAAATATTTGAAAATTACAAAGAGTTTTCCCACTAACACAGTTATTCCTGTATCTTTGCATGGAAGTTTGAGCCAGAACAAAGGGGTAGGAAGTCCTTAACTGGCAACTACCAAATTTAGCAATAAGAACCAAATAAACTTGAATCAAATAGCAGGGCTTGCCTTGCTAGGTCTAAGTTAGGCTTTTGGTACTGACTAGATACAACTGCAAAGCTACTTGGGTTGAAAATAAAGGTGAAGAACTAGGAAAAGCACACTGTAGCTGCACAAACAACTGTGACTGTTTCTGCAGTCTTGTCACAAAGAAAGAGTAGATGTTACCATAAGCCAAAGGAAAATATATAGAGAGAATCATGGTAGTGGTGCTTGTCTCTTCCTTTCTTCTTCCCCTCTGCCTTTCCCACAACCCCCCCAATGCCGTCTGATGTGGTTTGCACACTCCAGGCAAAGTCATGGGGAACTGTTAAGATGCTGCACCACTGTAGCTCCTTCCTCCCAGCCATGTGCAGAATGGCTGAGCTCAGCCAGTGTTTAACAACGGCAGGAGGTGTAAGCTAACACATTTTAATTTGCATTCCCTGTAGGTTGACAGTGCACTCTTAATTCCAGTGATTCAGACTGCAGTTTCATAATAGGCTTAAGCCAATCCATGGTTATGCTCCTGCTGAAAGGCTCAGTCCCCACTCATGTTTTTATCCTTGTCTCATGTTCCCACGCCCTCCCCTACATCAGATTTAGCACTTGTGTGGCCAAGCAGTGAGGCAGATCAATTCTCTGATCCTTCTGACGACTGGGCCGGCCAACACTGAGCAAGAAACAATAGTTTCCACCCAGATCAGCAAGTTGCTGTATTACCACATGATAGCTAGTCCACAGCAAAGGAGAAAGAGGTTAGAAACACTCCTTTCAGCATGATCTTGGATCGGCTTGAGCCAACTGTGAAACCTCACCCTCAGTCAACACCAGGCAATTCATTAACTCAGCTATGTATCCAAGTCTTAATACTCTGGCTCCTTGTTCACACAGGGAAAGCTGCCTGTTCCACTCTTCCTCCTGTACCCTGTGGGCTCAGTCTGGAGGAATGAGGGAATGATCACGCTTCCTTTCTGCATCTTTACCAGACTCTGTGCTGGGAAGCTGTGGGAAGGAGCAATCCCTGACTTTCTTGCATTTATGGTGTGATGTACTTGCACAGCCGTGAACGGGGAAAGTTTCTTGCTCACTTACTCAAGTTGAACAAGGCCATCATATCATCTGGTCCTTCACGTGTCCTGAGAACTTAAAAGGTAACTAAACTACACCCAGTGCAGACTATCAGTTGGGAAACATCAAAACCAAAGCATACCACATAATGCTTCACATCAGCCATAAGGAATTTTTACTCACTTCCTGACAGATTTCCTGATGGGTCATTAACAGTGATTAATCAGCCTGACCGTTAACCCCCTGCATTCCTGAGAGATTAATCTCAATACAAGGCCTCCTGCAAAGCAATTTCTTTCCTTTCTGAAACATCCTACTACATTAAGTTATGCACTGTTTCTAAAAAGATCAGTGACAAGCATTACAGATGCATGAATTCCCCTGAAATGTTTGGTTTGTGGTGAATGTTGGAAATAAAACATACAACATTCACAACTCTTCAATTTTTTATTTGTATGTCATCTAAAAAGCACAGATGAAAGTATCTGCTTTACATTTCAAAGCCCATATACAGCATCTACTTTGAAGGCAGGTAATAGTGCTCTCATTTCACATGATGGGAAATTAACTCAACAAGATCAAGGATGTTAAGAACACCCACTTTGAGACATCTGTGGGCTGAATCCAAAGCTCCATATCTCTCATGGGCTAACAGGAGTCACATGAGCTACCCATCCTTTGAAAGTGAGGCACAGCTTGGGAACCCTAAAACTGAGATATGCAAAATAGTTAAGCAGACCTCCGCAGCTCTGCTGGACTCCCAATCAGGATCAGAACAAAGGAGCTCCCACATCACTGTTTACAAGAAAAATACTGCAAGGTGTCTGTGAGGTGATGGCTTTCTCTTAGTGCACACTGAAATCTGGGAAAGATTGTAGGAGAGCTACATTCTCCTGGATAATAATATTCCAGTATGCTGCTCAGCACTGGGGAACAAAGTTATTCTTTGTAGTAGACTGTTAGTCTAACCCCAGAAAGCCAACAAAGTATTCACCCACAGGGAGCACTCCGTTTTCTGAATCATCGAAACAATTCCGTGTGATGATGCTCATATAAACTCCTTTCAACTCCAGATAGCATTAATGAGAAGTGACGAATTTATTTCTTTCTTACACAATGGAGTAAGAGCACTGAACCAGGAACTCCACGTACCATTCTGAAAACAACAGATCCATGTTGCTGAACCTGTGAGATTCCTGTCAACCAAACAATTCACCACTACTCCGATTCATACACTACCAGGGCAATAGATATTTTGGCATGGAATTTTTCAGTTTGGGATACACTTCTATGTAAACTTTCTGTTTAAGATTGAGTTCACTTTTGCCTTCATTACCTGCTTCTTCCCTGGTTCCACACTTTAGTTTTGATCTGTGACCTCCTTTTATTTGATCTGGAAGTTCATACCTCACACACAAACCCAGAAACAGCATAAGAAACCTTCCACACACTTTTTTCCCCCCCTGCAGTGCATATAAAAAATCTATGACATACAAAATGCAGTACTGGAAAATTCTCATTACACTTCATCTGAACACAAAACTCTTCAGTGGCATTCTTGCAAAGTTATAAACCACGATGTGTCAACAACAGGGAAGCACGCAGACATCACCACTAATAGACAGAAGATGACTTTCAATTGCACATGCAACAGGAGCTGTATCCACCTTTCCCAAAATTTGAACTTACACAGAACCAAGAGTCGTGGTTGAAGCCTGGTGCTAAATATAGCAGCTCCTCAGAAGGTTGATTTGTACTTCTCAAACTGGTTTATCAAGCCTCAACAACACGCAGCTCCTCTCCTACTCTAATCAAAAGCTTCACTTATCTCATTTCCTTGAGCAGTACTTCACTCCTTTCATTATTCATGTCACACTTGTGCCAAATTGTGCTTTCGTCCCAACAAAGTGCATGCTTCTGTGTTAATTCACAAATATCATTTAATGATGAAATGAAACTACAGCCAAAGCTCTGCCCAAAATACATCATGGTATTTTGATAGTACACTGGAAATTCTGGCAGTGGGTTTCCCTCCCCAGCCAGGAGACAACTGGCCAAATTGTCACTAACCGTGTCACCCAGTATCACATATGAGGCTGACATGGCCTCAGGACCCCATAATCTAACAGTTAAGTAAGAAGAAGGGAATATCTGTGCTGGACAATTTTACTAGCCACATGTGGTTTTTTTCTCTCAGACTGAAAATGCCAAAGGACTCTTAGTGATCCCATCTAATCTGATGAGAAGCACTCGGAATGACACAACTGCCATCTCGCCTGGAATTGATCAAAAAACACTCTTTTTTTTGCACGAAAGCTCCATATGCTCGAGTGCCTCTTTCAAAACCACAGCATCTAGCCTTTGTTGGCTGGCCACTGCTTCTGCCTACCTCTGAACTACACATCCTGGAAGGGAAAAAAAATCCACCAAACTTCAGGAGGTTTTTTTTGTCTGAGCTCTCCCCAGCTTTGTCCCCTTGCCAGCTCCCTGCGTTCTTTTTCCAACTGAGTTTGTGTAATCGTTTCGATGACTACTCAAGCTGTATCTCCTCTCTTGAATTTCAGTTAGATGTGACTTACAAGCCAGAACTGCTGTTCTGCTCAACAGTATTGTTCTCTGCTACCCACTCATTCTCTGTCCTTAACCTGTGGGGCGGGAGTGCAGAAAACAGGGCTCCCACACCTTACTCATGGTCTCCAGCAGTAGGTGACCACCACAGCACTGCTTCTGACAGAAAGGCATTCTCTGTGAGATTCCCTGTAAAACAGAACTTTCGAAGCAACACATTGCCTGCTTAATGATTTCAGTAATAAAATCACAGATACCAGCAATCAGGCACAAGCTGCCAGAGAACTTCCTAACATTTTCCCTGTATTTCTGTATCTGTTTGTGCTTTGAAATGAATAAAACAAATACTCCTTATAGACATTTGGGTACCTGACAAACATTGCAGCTAGAATTTGGGAATCTGCTTTTCTACAGATGACTTTCTCTACAATAGCTGGGTTTATGTCTGTATATCTACCTTTAAACACAAACACAGGCACAAAAAGAAACCCTGAGAAAAGTGGCAAAATCAGTGCACTC
Organism: Leptocoma aspasia; assembly: GCA_013399835.1. Classification (NCBI taxonomy): domain Eukaryota; kingdom Metazoa; phylum Chordata; class Aves; order Passeriformes; family Nectariniidae; genus Leptocoma; species Leptocoma aspasia. The sequence continues at coordinate 44,994 of VXAX01007691.1, forward strand.
AACTGTAAACTTGCTATTAAAGACATTCCTATAGATTACTGCTATAAATCACCAAAACTTACAGTTTCAGTTTCCTTCCATTTCTCTAATGAAAGTTGTAAAATATATTTTGTCCCTGGGACAGGCTACTAAAGATTAACTCCTTTATTTTTGATAAGAAACACAACTTCTGGCATTTTCTGTGGTTATAATTTGCAAAAGCAAGAAGCCTGATTTCCCCACTATTCTCATTTCTCTGTTCTTGTTCTTTTGAAAACCTAATTATGCAATATCACCAATCCAACTCAAACCTTTCTGGTTTCTGTAGTGATGAAAATTACTTGGCATTGAAAACTCTGTTGGGGGAAATCATGAAATCTGATATTGTTCAATATCATCATTACTGCAATTGGCATTTCTGGGCAACTAGGCAGGCGAGGGGGCTCCAGAGCCAGGTTTGCCTTCCCTCTCACCACAGCCAGAACTGATGAGAAGAAACTGAGAAGAGTAAGCTATGTTCCACAATAGCCTGGATGATACTTGGTTCTGCAGAGAACAGTTTTAAAGAAGAAAGGGAGGCATATAACATTTGTTAGCTAAGCATGAAGAGGAAAAAAACGATGAGGGGTTTGGCCAAGAATATGCTGCACTATTACACAGCGGATTGCATTTGCAACTTCCTACAGCTCAGGCCAGAAAAAGATACTTGGGAAGGTGACACTCTGGATGTGCCAGAAGTGCCAGCTTCCACTAGCTATTTTTAACTGCAGGAATTTCATTAGAAAGGATGACTGCACACAGTTGGTCTTCCTTCCTCTTCATCCTTTCTGCAACTGAGACATCCCAGAGTGCTATCTACCATTACAACTGGCACTCCTCGTGTGCATGCACTGGCAGCCCAGGATCTGCTCCAACACAGGGTGAGGTACATACCAGGACTGAGCACCTTCTTGGAGGAGACCCTGAGCTGGACTCATCATAAAGTCAAGAGGAGGAGAGCAAATCAAAAAAGGGATGCAGCATGTTTTGCTGTAATGATTTTGACTTGTGTTGTATTCCATGGCTAGCGCACGAGAAGCAATGAAAGTAATTCCTTGCTCTGCTCTCAACCTGCATAAATTATACCATTGTTTCACTTATTAAAGCATCCCAGAACTGAGATGGCACAAAGATATTTCTGAACTCCGCCTTTCTAGACCTCATCAGAATGTATTCTCAGGGGCAGATGCTGGATGTGGTATCATTCCCATGTTCTGGCCAATAGACAAAATACTCGAGTTGCTACACACATGCTGCCAGCATCCCTACCTTTCTATGTCCAGAATAATAATCAACTGGGTTAATTTCCAAACTGGAATATTTCTCAGTATGCCAGTAGTGGAGCCAAAGCACCTGCTCTCATAGCATATTTCCATAAACTCCCTACAGCCTCTTCAAGAATCATCCAATGCAAAGCAACTCTGCATTGCTATGTACTTTCTCCTTTGTTATTTACAATGATGTCCAGTTCTAAAAATGAGACAACTGATAGCCTGACAAAAATTTTCTGACAGTCCTGTTTTTTTTTTAAGACAAGCACAGAGAACAAGTAATGGTTAAACAAGGGAAACAGGTTCACTTGCCACTGACAAACCAGTGTCTGCATGTTTTGTTCTCTATCTACAAAACAGCATTCTGAATAGTACTTTCCTCATGTTGTAAATAATGTAAGGTGCTTACCAACTTTTTGTATATGTACATGTGTATATGGAATAAAGCCGTAGGACACAATGGGACACAATGCCATGACTTGTTACTGATCATGTGTAGCAAAAGCAAACAACTCTTGGTATCACTGAAGTAGTTTTACTATGAGTTTTTTGTTGCCTGGCACGCTACAATCTTAAGGGGCTTAAAAACTAAATATTGGCTTTAATCTTCTTTTTATAATATGTCTTCATTAAGTACCCCTTGTAATTTCATGCAATTTGTGGCAAATGCTAATACTGCTTTGGGCCCATTTCTCCCTGTCAGCTGTATCTCTGTTAAATTATGCATTTCCATCTGGAAAGAAACTGTACAGGACTGTAGGCTCTCTTCCACTTAGAGTCAGGAATGGAAAGAGATTTAATTAGATGCTCCGTGGTTGAGAAAAGGACTAGAGCAAAGCCTGGGTGGTCCATGGAATCTTCCACTGGAAAACAAGACTGCAAATTGTTCTGTACAAGCCTGCTTCTGTTTGCTCATTTTGTTTACATTGTTTGTTCTTACAGATTAAAATAGACAGTTACTAGGCAGATAAACAGGGTTTCCTTCCACGACAATGTTGTCTAAAAGTTAAGAGAGCAGCATGGGACAATATATGCCTGTGCTTCATTTTTGGCTGCATCACTCCAACTCCCTATATAACTTGCAGCAGAACATTTTTAGCCTGTGCTTCAGTGCACCCAGTTGCTAACATTTTTGTCCCACTTTTCCAATTTGTACAAGGGGGGATAATATAGCTTTCTGCTCTCCAAGGGGAAAGAGGGTGCATCCAGCTTGCTCCACATTTTCTCAGTTGACTGCCAGTGCAGAGGGATGCCACTCTTGCAATCCTTCCTGACACTGGATACCTGTACACCCTTAGGCCACTGACCAAGCCTTAACAAACTGAAGTGTCTTTAGAATCAGAAGCAGAAACTCATGAGGAACTAAGCAAGTCCCATCTAGACTTAACTGTGAGTCAACTCACATGCAGTGATTTCAGTCATGTGCCCTTTCACAGTCCAGCTGAACCTCAGAACATAATAGACACAGCTTTATTTAGACTTACAGTGCTGATCACTGATTGGAGTGCCTGGCAGATTCACTTATTCCTCATGGCTTTTCTGTTCCAAAATTCAATGGATTCCATATTTGTAAAAAAGGGAATGCAGAAGGCTAAGTCAGAAAGTGGGCTATGACTGGAGCTAAACTTATTTATTAACCTATTTGGGTTGCATGTTAAAGAAAGGAAGCTATTATGCTGTCGTTTTGTGGGATGTTAATGGGAGCTCTGGGCATAATTACTCTGTGTTGGTGTGTCTGAATAAACTCCACTGATAAATAAGATGTTTGCCCAGTAATAACTTATCTTTCCTTGAAAATGAAAGTGAAGATGTGAAAAAAAAAACAACTGAAAAAGAAAAAAAGAAAAAGGATACATTTCAGGGTTAAGGAAAAAAGAAAATGGAAAACCACTAAGGATTACTCCTTGCTACATCCTTGGGTAGGAAAAGGTTAAACAGTCAACATTTTTCTTTTCTTAGCAAGTTAGAGAACTGTACATCAGACACATTGTCTGCCAAATGCTTCATTTACTACCAGCTGCATTTTTACTTTGTTGAGAGATAGCTGAAATAAAATCACTGTTCTTTGTGCAAACGGCATGCTAAATAATGTACAGCTACAAGATTATTAAATAGCAAAGGCATTTGATAATATTAGAGTCAACCACAAGTCCCACTTCTGCTGATGCACAGAATTTTGAGTAATTAGTCATTGCACAGAGTGTTGTATTTATATCCCCTTGAGCCTCAGACGTTAGGCCACAAAGTCAGGAGACAAAGAATTGCTGTTATTAGGAGGACTGTTTTGGATTTATTTATATTCTAAGGCTTTATTTCAGTGTCCACTTCACTCCTCTGGCTCAGACTTCCTCCAAACCAGAAGATACAGCTAAGTCAGAGAATTTTAGTGTAAACCATATTTTTACAGACAAGACCTCTCAGCTTCAAGCAGAAGCACTTCAATGAGTTTGCAAAGCCCCCAAAGAAGCACAACTGGCCTGAGGTTATATGAAAAGCCTGGGAAAAAGGCCTCCCAGGTTCTGATCTCTAACAGACTTCTCATGGCTTATATGCAACACATTAATAGCAGCTCCAATTTATGGACAGATAAATTGGGATACAAAGAAGACACGTAACTCTTCCAAGGATTTACAGCAAGTCTTTTGCAGAGCCCTGGAACTCTTAATCAGTCCTTTGTTCAAATTGCTAAACCACACTGCCTTCTTCAGACCACAATTGCTGCACAGGCCTGAATACTGTGACATATCTAAAATTATACAGCTATACATTTATATGAGGCTTTATTAAAATAAAGCTTGTGTAATATCTTCAGAGCTCAATACAAAGCTGCTCAGTAAGCAATCTACTGTTTAAAGACAGCCTTCATAATTTTCTCTCCTAGTAGAAGAGACAGATCTAATAAATTGTAAAGAAAGGAAAGAAATCTGAGGGAAACAACAGGATTCGAACACAAAACATCTGATGACAATTCATATTGCAGCAATGAGCCTTTCTTTTGCAGAAGTGACATGAAAAAATAATGGTAACATTTTGATTACGACAAATAGTATGTATCATATCTCTGAGAATATTGCACAGAAAAAGACTATACAGAAAAAATCATAGGCTCATGTCAAATTTCAGGCAGAGTAGATTAAATGTTGAATTTTATCCTTTCTCCTAAATGACTTTCATGTTTACAAGCATGGCACTTCAACCTGTGAGCTTCTCTTAGCAGGTTGTGCAATCTCTGTATCCAAAAAGCACAACCAGACAAGGAAAATGCTGGTAATATAAGAAATTACATGGTAAATGTAATTGTTGTGCTTAGAAATACTGCAAAGTTAAACATTCTAGGTTCCCCATGACATTTAAAAGAGGGACCATTGACTTGCTGTGATTACTAGGGGCACCTATGTGAAAAGTGATTCCAAATTTTCATTTAAATATTGTGTGTCCAAGTGCATCCATTTGCCTTTCAAGAAAATACATCAATGCCTAAGCCAGACATGCAGATGCCTGATCTCCTGGCTGTGAGCGTGCTGATGCAGGACTTTTTGCACACAACAGTGATATGTGTAAACTTAGAGATCAGGTGATGAAGATATCTTAAATAGAGCAACTATACTATGCATTTAGAAGACCAGATGAGATAAAAATTAGGAAGTCACCCTAACTGGTGCAAGTATAGGTTCATCATCTTAATCCAAGCTGGGTTCTGCTGCAAACTGGAGGTTCTAAAAACTAAGTCTAGATGGCCTCCTCCCGAGAGTGATCTTGGTGCTGTAACCTAGAAATGGGGGCCCAACAGAGGGGCAGCCCCAGCTTACTTAGAGAGCCCCCCATTTTCCACTAATGCTGCTGCACAGGAGAGATTCTGCCAGTGACAGCTCTCCAATTCAAATCACGGACCCTAGACAGGACACCCCACCTCCAACTGCAAGGAGCAACCACAGAGCAAATCCCAGAGCCAGCAGACACATAGCCACTGGCCACCAGACTGTCCCACCTCCAGAGGAGGCCTGGCATGGCTCTGAAGCCCAGATCCTGAGTAACCTGGAGCTCCAGCCAGCCTGAATGCCCCTCTGAAGTCCACCTGCACATGCTAAGCCCCAGGCAGGCCTCTGGCAGTACCTCAAGGACTTGACTTGGTTTCCAGCTGTCATTTGAAGTGCTCAGCTCCATACTTTCCCATAGTGCTTTTTTTCAAAATGGAAGGGAACTAATCTCACTGCTGGCCAAATTCCAGCTTTGAGTAATTACATTCTTCTGACAAATTTTCCTTGGCAGTTTCAATGGAATATAATTAGTAAATGTAAATAGATGTAAATAGTGCTGTAAATTATACTTTGCATGATTGTCAGAAGCAGAGGGGGAGAGCAAGGGTGAAGAGGCAAAAAGAGCAGAGCTTCATTCTCCAGTATGGATGATGTTGTGGCCTTCAATCTCGAAGGACCACGTATGTCTCTGCCAAGACAGCTTGTTCAGGGCTACTGCAGCAGCAGATGTCAAAATCCAAGATCATCATGTGGCTCATCACACAGATCATCCCCTTCACCTCAAGCACAGTTCTGACACGATGGTGTTCGGTCATGTCCCACAGCTGTTTGTGAGCAGCTGCTGTGCTCCACCTCAGCTGTGCTTCTGCTTCAGCAGCAGGCAAGCTGCTTTACACACACACACAACTGCAAAATGTGTGTATATGATATTATTGTTTTCTATTAAATGCTTATCAGATTTGTGAATGATTTGTGAAACCTTCTGCCACCAACAGAATTAGTGTCATATAAATGGAATTATATAATTATCCTTCACAGCTATTTTAATGTAGCTTCATGTACTAGTTTCACCTAGAGTGGAAATAGCTCCTTCCAAAAATAAAGTAAATGCTTATATTTAACTTTATATAGTCAAATAAATTTAAAAGCAACTATTTAAAGTAATGAAAATAGAATATAATGTATACCTATATTAGTACTTTATTATGTATCAAATGTCTCATGTACGTCAGCTATTTCAAATACAAATTGATATAGCTGGTGAGCTTAGTCAGATCTTTCTGATCTGATTAGAGAAAATTCAAGGATGATTTTTCAATAATTAACTTATTTTTCTGTTTATTCAAAATTTGCATACAGAAAGTAAATAGCAGGAACTAGTAAAATGAAGGGAAAGTTAATTTTCTTAACAAAAGCTTATTGCACTATTTAGCTATAACAGGAGAAACAGATGTTTCAGCTTTACAATACCATGTCTTGCAAAACTTCCCTCTGAATGACTATTCGTGCTCTACATGTTTTGGACTGTGTATGGAGAGCTCTGCTAACAGTCATGAGAAGCATTGCATACATTACTAAAGCCCACACTAAGATAATTAGTGCTAAAAAAAAGAATCAACAGGCCTTTTTTCCCTCTTTATAGTATTGATTTAGTGTGGGTGAAAAACGCCAGATTTTCAATCCTGAAGATTCATGTTCCACCACAGAGTGGGAGATGGAGCCAGCTTTTCTCAGTGTTCTGCCAATAAACACTTAGATTAACCACCTCAAGGGTAGGGAGGAAAAGCCAGGCTCTACACCCTACCAGCCCTTAGTGTCTCTGATGAACCTGTGAACATGGAGAATGGGGAGCACAAAAAACTGGGACAAGGAACTCAAATTCTTAATCTTTGTGGCCGTACCTACCCAAGTATTTTGTTGTTCAAAAATTCCTAAAATTGCTGTGGACAACAGAAATTACCAGGGGTCAGTACTGAAGTTGCAGTGCTGCAGAGGGGACTCTGGGCAGTGGCAGCAGCCATGGAAAATTTCTACAGTGAAAGGGGACTTGGAAGCTAATTTTTGTATCTTGCACGTGTATCTTCTAAATGGCAAACTCTGTTTTTTAATAAGGACTCGGTAGGCTTTTGTAAATTCTGTGATAGGGTACACATGTCATTTAACTCTTTGTCTGGCAGTAACTTTACCTTCTGCAGATCTAAACAGTACCAATACAGACACAGGCACATAACCCAATGTGATTGTGCCCAGTCCCTCGAGATGCTGAAGTCAGAGCAGTTTAAAGTAGCAACTTCTTTTTCAGTATCAAACAGCAGACTAAGAGCATACACATGAACAACTCTGAATACCCTGTGGGTAGGTGGCTACTTGGTAAGCCACCTTAAAAGTTTGATCTTTCCCCTGGGGAAGGATCTACTGTGGACATGCCTTGAAGAAAGTAACATGTCCTACTAGAATGTTTAATGGTTATTTTAATAATAGAGCAATCCAGGTTAGTTGAGGATGACATTATTTTGCTTAGTGTTTGTAAGGGTTGCTTTAAAACCACTTGCTTTCAGGCAAAGTGATAATCAGGCTAAGCACTGTAAGACTTTTGTAATGGAAGGCCAACACATATTTTTTCATTCAGGCTGCAAGAATAAACCAAGCACAGCTGTTTTACTGAAAACAACCCGCTGGTATTTAAGTAGATTAACAAAATTAACTGTGAAAATCCTCTGCTATGTGGAAGCCAATAACCTGTTGGCCACAAGGAGGCAGGGCAAGGATTTAGTAAATTAAAAGAAACTGTTTTTATTTAAAATAAAAAGAATTTTTTTAAAAAGAGGCTCATTACATTTGTTCAGACATGAAACTCCAAACTGCTAGGCAAGATAAAAAGCATTTTTCATGCACAGTGTGTGGTTTCAGTATTGCTGTTTTATTCCAAGAGCAGCAAATCTTTATCTGTAAGATATCAAACAATAGCTGATCTGGAAGCAATTTTCTTCTTTTGAAGAAGCAGATCACACATATTTCTTCAACATCACTTCTGTGTGATAGAGAAGAAACTCCAACAGTAAGCTTTGATAGCAGCAGTGGATTTACCAACTCAGAGCAAGAAGCCATACTGCCAGGTTCACAAGGTCTTGCTCCCAAGCCAATAAATCCTGCTTCTGGACAGCTTTGGCAGCTTTGCCTTTCACTTCCTTGGCACTTCTAATTCTAAGCTAAAAGCAAGCAGAGGCAATTTGGCACCTATAGTGCTCTACCAAGAACCTTATGCATGGACCAAGAACCTTTGGTAGTGATGTCTCCTTCCCCTAACTAGAAATTTAAGACATTCCAAAACCAGTACAAACCCAAGATCAAACTTCTAAATGACAAAGGCTGCAAAAGAGGAAAATAAAACCAAAGTATCTCTATTTCAGAGTTATGCAGAAAAAGATTATATTGAACAATGAAATAATGCTTTCCACAGTATCAGAATATCACAGTCCAAACCTATAAGTGATCTTCTGATTGAGATGAAGTGACTTTACTCTTAGCTCTGCTACTGCATGTTACTGACCTAGGTAATTTCAGCTCCCTGTGCCTCTGTTTCCTCATCCTTTAAGCAGTTGCCTTTCCTCTTTGTGAATCAGTATGAGGTCCATGGATAAAAAACATGCTACAAGAACTAGTTGTTATTAATGCAATTCAGATATGGAATGTACCAGATGGTAAAATCTCCAGGATTTTAATGAACTATTGTAACAGAACATATGTAATATGACGTTATTATAACAGGCATTTAAATGTATAGTTAGTACATATAACGTGACCTGCTCTGCTCTCAGTAACTCCACTGGAATTATTTTGGATTTATGTCAGATAATACTAGGAACACAAAATTGCCCCATATGTGCAATGTGGTAAGGTTTTCATAGCAATGCTATTTTAACTATTGCCTGTCCTGTTTTTCTCTTTTGCTGGGGGTATTGTATTTTGTGGTTTCACAGAGCATGTCTTCTGCACTTAGTTCTGAGCAGGAAGCAAAGAAGTATCCTAATGTCAAAGATTAAAATGTGCCTGACCAAGTATCCCTTACCTGGCATCATAAAACAGTCATCATGAAACAGCATGAACTTTTGGGTTTTTCCACTATATTCTGTAAAAATTACGTCTTTAATCACCTTATGCTAGACTTGGTAAGTAATTCATGCTTTGTCAGAAGAATCAAAGATTCAGCCTCAGACTGTGAGTAGTATATCTGTTCTCTCACAGTGTTTGAGTTCTAGACAAGAGGAATTAAATGAAAGGGCAAAGGTGAAAAACAGAACTGCAGCTCAATCCAGTGGCATCACATACTACAGTCAGAGACAGGTACTTCAGTAAAGGAGGAACATGGGGACACCTTTAGTATGTATAATAGTTCTAGCTCATCTACAATACAGACTATAAAACTCAGGTGAATTGACATTTAATATATGAGACACTAGAAGCAAAATATCAATTTCACATCATAAATTAGCCTTTGTACTAGTGCCCAAAGATTCGGCTGATTACTCACTGCTTTCCCCTAGTGCTTAAGCAGTCTTTTCCAAAGCAAGACAGTTAAACCACAAAAACGTACCGTAGTGTCCACAGCCCTGACCTTCCCAGCAGGAACGTGCTTTGGAATGGGTTTGTCTCCTGATATCATCATGCAGCCTTCTGCTCCAAGAGTAACAATTACGAGCTTACACCCTCTTTCTAACAGCATGCGTCCCACCTTTTCAGCATCTTCAAGGTTGCCAACTGGGATGCCCGTTAAAATTTCTGCCTGGAAAACAACCCACGCAAATGAAAATCATAATCTGACAGCACTCATTTTTGGACAACAGTTGCACTTGAAAACAGTATTTAGTCTCTTTTATAAATGTGTGTTGTAGGATGATCATGAAACCACTTCCTACGCTGATATTCAGCTGTGTCTTGCTCCTTGCTTGAAATCAGTGTGTACTTCAGGCACAGCAGACTAACGGAGAGCAGCCTAGGCAGAGAGACACAGGAGGTGTGGGTTCTTTTCCAGCTTCTACAACTTACCTGGTATACAACCCTTAGTAAAATCACATTTCTCTCACATGCCTCAGTTTTTTCATCTGTGAAATGGACACAGTGACACAGTCTTGGCAAAAGCATTTTGTGGTTTAATGTGAAAAAATGCTACAAGTAACTTGGTCACTATTCTTGAGGGATATTTATTACTAAGTGAGAAACTTTTTAAACACATTTTTAAATTCTCAGTGTTCAGCTAGAGGGACATCACAAGGGAAAAATCTCTTCCAGGAAAAAAAAAATGCTTAACTTTGTTTGAGCACTCTGTTCAGTTTGATGTATACTTTTGGAGGAGAATACCTAAAATTTATCTGAAGCCCTCTTTGCACAAAGGCCCATTAAAAAATTATTATATATTTGTGTTATGGCCATGTCCATATGGCTCTGTCAACTGTGCTGGTTCTGTACAAACACAGTTAAACTCTTCTGCTAGCTGACAGTGAGCTCAAGTAAACTTCTCCCAGCTGGGTCTTAAAATTAATCTCTTCTAGTTCCACCCAACCAAGAGCAAAACTTCCCCAAAATCTGCAACGAAGAATTCAGAATCAAACAATATTTTCACCATTTCATACATTTTCTTGATGGCATTGTATGTCAAGTGTAATGTGCTTTTTTCTCTTCTTTTTGGAAGGGAAAAGGACAACAATGAAACCGGAAGAAAAGGAAGAAAAATTGTCTTTTCTCTGAAACAGTCTACCAGGCAGTTCTCCTGCATAATACTGTATGCCTTCAACTGTAAGTAAGCAGACACATTACATTTTGCTGTCTTTACTAAATTTTGTCCTGCTTGCCTGAGAAAAGGGAAGCCTTGCTGTAGCTCACATTACAAGGTTGCTGCTGGATCTTGAAGAATGCAGTCTGAAGCATTTTCAGATAACTGCTTCATAGCCGAGCATAACTTCCACACTCCTAGGGCTTATTTTCAGTGGAAAACTTTCTTTGGAACCTATTCAGCAGCTACTCTCCTGACCTTTGCTGCACGGGCAACTCAGCTTCTTGGGAAACAGCTGCTGAAATATTTCAAACTACCTTCCTCTGCATGACTGAAGCTTGAATTCAGCGCTGGCGGTTCTTGATGTAACAAACTGTGAAGCGCAGTGATTAAAGAAGCGCTCGCTGGAGCGCAGGCCGTGTCCGTAGCAAAGAGGGCGGGCAGGCAGCCGGGACAGGAACCGCTACAGCCGGCTCCACGCAAACCGCCCCGGCCGTGAGTCAGCGCCCGCCGCTCGCCACTGGCATTTCCTGAGTTTCAGCCTGACCCAGGCGACAGCGGCCACCCTTGGGCTCTCAAGGGCCGCATCATGCCAACACACTCGCTAGGGTTTATAGTATCACTTGCCGAGCACTTAATCGCTTTACTTTTTAAACACACAGGGCCACGTTCTGCAGTCCCTACTCAGACAAACGCACAAATTGTTTCCAGCGCTGTTGATCTGATCACTCCGGGGCAGAGCCTGGTGTGGCAGGACTTGGTTGTTAAACTTGTGCACTGCAGGGGCAAGGCGTGGTCAACACGTACACGCAATTTAAAATTACTTTTTTTAACCACACTGATCCCAGACAAGAATTTAGTAAGATCTAAATTATAAGAAGGCAACTAAATCTGTCCAATTTTCTCTTTGGCATGCCACCATGCTGCTCGAACTTCTCTTGCACTATAAACTATTCAAGCACATTAAACATTTTTTATATGTTTATAACATATATAAAGACATTAAACATGTCTTTAAAAGGTTATAAAAGTATTTTCAAGTAAGAAAATTTTTTTCAAAAAGTATCTCACAAAACCTTTTGAATGTATCTTCTTGCAAGGTTTCCAGGAAACCAATTCACTAATAATGGTTTTGGAGTAACTACAGATAGATGACATATAATATTAAAATATATATGTATACTCCATACAAGTGCCTAAAGAGTCTGAGTCTCTTCATGAATTTTAACATCTCTGGAGCAGGAATTATGTAATCCTGTATTCAGATCATCTGGTGCCCTGTGCTACAAGAATAAAAATAATTTAACACAAATCCTTGAATGAAACAAGCAAACTGAATTTTCAGAGTACTTTATGAGGGGCAGTAATTCCAAACATTCTAGCTCTGTTGCAAATTCTCCAGGAGGAAAGTGGATTAGGTTTTGTTTGAGTAACAGTAAATCTAATATTGGTTTATTTACCTGGTATTTATACTACTGTAAGCTCATGAGCAAGGTAAATTAAGTATTTAAATATAATATTCTTCCTAATGAAACGCACAACCTGTATGCTTAGCATTATGACAGTACTCCTCTTTGTGCTTCCCATGTGCCAAATCAACAGGATTTTTGCTTGAGTAGTGAAAGAATTGTTTTGGGACAGATATTTGCAGAAATCTTTCTTTTCATCTTTACACTGCTTATATCAATAAACAAAATTATTTCGAACAGACAGAGTCTGTATAAAAGTAGATCTTCAGCTGCTTCAAACCACTATCATCTAACTCATCTACAGCAGGATGGTACAACTAAAAAACACTGGAACAAGCTGGAAGAACCATAAAAGCAGCAGAAGCCAGACAGATTCTGTGCCAATGATTAGAAACTGCGGTAAATGTCAACTGATGTTAAATACTGTGGTGAGTTTTTAAGTTCCTCCCTTCAGTAGAATCTTATTTAAAAAACAAACTGTGGTACAATTGAGGGAAATAACTAATGGTTATGTAAAGAAAAAATTAAATAACAATACTAAAAGCCCAATGTGGACACTTGCCATCATACTGTACAAAAGAGCAGCAAATGAAGAATTTTATTTTTCTGCAGCTAGCCTCATAAACCTACTCAGTTAAATGGACTTATTAAAGCAAGATGACATTCCACACAACTGCTGTCAGAATAAACCTATGATGGATATTATATAATTAATCTACATACTATTTTAATAGTTTTGTTTGCAAGACTGGTAGAAAAAATTAACTAAAGCTTTTCATTTCATAGATATGAAGGTTCTTGGCTGTAGTCTTTACTAATCTTAGTTAAGTCTCCGTCTCTCTTTAGACTGTGGAGTCTAGTCATGGTAAGCTGACACAAACGAGAAATGCAACATAAAAGAAAATGGCCCTGCTTTTTCCTTGCCACCCCTGTCCACATGGCCCATTCTCATGTGCCAGAACAGCCATTTGTGTGGCCTGGAAACAAACTAGATTGCAAGGCAGATCTGTGTTAAAATTAACACCACCTTGAGTCCCACATTACCCCCAAAAGCTGACCGAAAACAATTAACTTCTTTCAACAGCTACAGTAATTTACACTGGCTAAAGCTGAGAATGATCGTAGCATATGAACATTTGCCATTTGTTCCTAACTGTGGTGCATTTGGGGCAGCCACTTCCAGGGAGATGTTCTGGATCCTCTGCTTGGCATTTGCAAAACCAAATCTGCAGCATCGTATCTAGATTTGGGAACTCTGGTACAAGTGAGACACTGACCTGCCACAGCACCCTGCAGTGGAAGGCCATCAAGACAGTCAGAGGAGCAGAGACCAGGACATGCAAGAGCAGTCTGGGAGAAGCAGGCTTGTTCAACCATAAGAACTCCTGGCTAAGGGGAAAATCTAATTGCTGCCTAGGGCAATTTACTAGGTCGGTATAGAGAAGATGAAGCCAGAGTCGTCTGGAAGGTGCACAGGGATAGGGCTAGAGACAACAAGCACAAACTAGAACATGGGAAATTCCAATATTAGGACAAGCTTTTTCACCACAAGGGTGATGAAGCAGTGGAACACGTGCCCAGAGGTCACGCAGGCTCCAGCCTTGGGAGATTCAGAACTTGACTGGACAAAGCCCTAAGCAATCCATCCTAAACTGGACAAGCTTCACCAGGGTGTTGGACTAGTTGAACATCCAGAGGTCTGTTCCTAACTTCCACAATCCTCTGATCCTCAGCAAATATAAACTGGTGAAATAACAAGAAGTATTAATTCTTTGGGGAGCAGTCTACTGTTTGGACTGGATTTTGTGCACCTAGCACAATAACAATTTAGCAAATGTTGCCAGGTACTACTGGAAGAGAAATAATAAATAATAACAGGGAAACTGTCCCAGTTTTAAGGCTAATGCATCTAAAACTACATATGATAATTTAAAATACTTTTCATTTCAAGTATTTAAACACAGTAAGTCAGTTGGCTACAAACTTGGCCTGTACCTTAGAAGATTTCTTCTGAGAATGACAAAACAAGAACTCAATCTCATTAATTCTAACACATGTGAACAGTCCCCAAGAAGTAGTACAACAGATTTAGTGTATAAGAAATTGCAAGGTCAGGCCACAAGCCAAGCTAGTTCCAGTTGTTTCAAATTATAAAATTTTTACATACGGGCAGGCAGAAATACTTATCATGCTAGAATAATTAAAAACTGATTGAAATGAATTGGCCTGAAGCTATTAATTTCCCTCCCAAAAGTAACATCTTTCATTTTAGATTAAATATGGGAAAATTAATAGTTTCCAGCAACTGATAAAAAGGGGTTTAGAACAAAGATGGAAATAAAATACACTGTGAATACACTATGTAAAATACACTATGTAATGGCAGAATTGTAGCTTTCCATTACTTAAAACACAAAAGGCAAATTCAAGGGATGTTCTGAAATATTTTATTTCTAAAGGACCTGTTTTTGTTTTGACTCCTAGAAAGATCAATTATATTTTCTAAAGGAAGATTATTCTTAGTATTAATCTCTATATTAACAAGCAGTTTCTTAAATGTCCTTATCCCAGACTACAGATAAAGTTTTATAAACTTCATATTCTCTGAATCTTGCAAAAGGCAATAATGTCTCGATTCTGGACATACTAACAAATATTTATTCCAAAAAATTATCTATCCTCTGTTAATAGACAGCAACACTAAAGGAAACAGTAGGAATGTATCTGTTTTTCTGTGTTATTTTTATACATTTTGCAGCTTTAACAAAATTAGCAATTAACTTGTACTCCTTTCTACTATTGAAGCTCCAAAGTATTCTGTTAGCATTTAATTAAATCTTTGCAAGGCCTTCTTTAGATCAGAAGTCTGATACCCATTTTACATTAGGGGGAAAGTAGGTCCCAATTTTGCATTAAAAGTAGCTTGTCAAACTTAATCATTTGCTGTAATCATTCAGGAGTTTTTCTTCTCCTGAAGGGCTCTTCAGTATTCTTTGAACAAAGAAGCAGCTGTTCTTCAAAACATTTAGGATCAAATTGAAATTGCTGATGTGCAATATATTTTGGTTCCTAACCTGCAGGGCTATGTAACTGCATGCACACGCTAAGAAAGAAAAACAACACATGAACTGTATTGACATTGTGGTTATGCCTAGAGCCATCTGCAGCAAGGAATCACACAAATACGTGGGGAAAAAAAATGGTAAGTATTCCAAAGAGCTTGTATCTCTATAGAGTTGTCTCTTTTTCAACATTTATAGATGACTGAAAAGAACAACCATTAGTTTTCACCAGGATGACACTGGATACATTTATTTTTCATTAGAAGAATTAAGGGAATGGAGAACTAGCACATTCCTGCACAAACCTCAGGGATTAGGCTGTGCTACATCTGGGAATTAACAAACTAGTCTCA
The DNA here is from genome assembly GCA_013399835.1 of Leptocoma aspasia. Classification (NCBI taxonomy): domain Eukaryota; kingdom Metazoa; phylum Chordata; class Aves; order Passeriformes; family Nectariniidae; genus Leptocoma; species Leptocoma aspasia. Next base: position 60,695 of record VXAX01007691.1, read on the forward strand.
ACAAGTTTGATCTTTCTGGGAAAAGATAAAACTGAACTACAGGCTAAGCAATGAAAGAATTGATAACCTTGCAAGATTTGTTCTTTTTTGTTCATGAACCACATAAAAAGAAAGTAATGTCAGACATAAAAACCCCTGTTATTGCAACAAGCAAGAGTGAAAAGAACAGCTTGTGAAGAGCCTTCTAGACAAACTAATGGTAGATAATTCACTGATAGTGTAATTTGGTTTGCTTCTCTCCAGCACGTAAATCCATAAGAACAAGCTGTGCTGTTATACCAGATACTGCACGTGATCTCATTAAATCCTAAAGCATTTAATAAAGAATGGAATATAAATTGTTGATGTTGTATTTGATATGTGCATGTTTGAGAGCCAACATCCCATGGCAGACACTATAGCTGACATTTTTAAACTTCTGTTCTGTGACAAAGGCATTGCACATCAAGACCCCAAGTTAGAGCTGTAAATAACAGAAACTTCTGACTCAGTCATAATTCAGCTAAACACAAGGACCACCCCCTTCTTGTCACCTTTGATAATACAAACACTTCACACAGTCTATGAGATGTCTTAAACTCTATGGCTGGTGTTCTGTTTGACAGACAACATCATTTTCTGTTGCAAACATACTGTTCACGTATTATCCACAAACCACAGGATTTTATAATTTTGAAGTGTTTCTTGGTGAACAAGAAAGAAAGGGCTATTATGATAAAATAGTGATAAATACTTGTAAATATAAATTACGAAGAAAAGCAAACCAAGCAATAAAAAAAACTGCGTAAATTTAATCTTGTCTTAGAACACACATCTGTGTTTAAATGAATGTTTTAAAAGCAGTTGAACTGGGTAGCTCTAAAGAATTCACCTTAAAATCCATGGTGATTTATTAACTATTTAAAAGACTTAGTAAAGATAAAGCAGAAATACACTTTTTTTTCCCCTTGAAGTAGCTAAAAATACCAGATTAAAAAAGAAAAGATTCCAGAAAGGGTAAAGCTGGAACATAAAGAGGATTTTGGCTAAAAGGAAGACATTTGAGACTTAGAAATACCAAGCAGGAGATGCAATGGAGCTGGAACAGAACATCTCAGGAAGGCAGCTGTAAGCAGGACATTCAATAAATTTGCCTGTAGAGAATAATAATTTTTAAAAATCCAAAAGAATGACCATAGTGGCTTAGAGAAAAGGTCCATCTTATCCAAATGCTCTCTTCTGACTGTGATTGCCTGTGATTTTCTAACTGTAAATACTGAAGGAAATTTAAAAAAAAAAATAGGATAAAAATATCTTTTCCCAGTATATGTTCAGGATCAATGAAGTCTTAGGTACTCCCTGATTTAAGAGGATGATGGAAATGCATATGTAGTTGGTTGAATGTATAAAATTTTAAAAAATTAGAATTATCTTTAAGATTTGTAGAATTAACTTGTTGCTTTTAAGTGCCATGCAGAGATGTGACTGCTAACCTTTATTTGGGTATGTAAACATTTGTCTGTATATCAAACTTCTCAAGTGTATTCATTACAGACATCTGAAATTAAATAAAGTAATGAAAGATAACAGAAAACAGATGGTATATGAACATATAGCAATTACTAAAAAATCTACTTTCAAACTTGTGACATAAGAAAAACAAATGCTTCATTTTTCCTTTTTTTCTCAGCAAAAAGAAAGGAACAATGGCAATAGTTCATCCCTGAAAATCAATTCAATACGAATCAGACCCACAGAGAGAATGAAATCAAACAAAATTGAGTATTACATTTGTGCTAACATGATCGACTTCACTGCAAGGTTTCAAAAGGTTGTTTCTAAAAACAAGGGTATTTATGAGCCATTGCTGTTCTCAAAATATGCTGTACACTTGGATTTATGCTCTCATGATATGGCTGGCAGGAGCTCCCATATGTCTAGCATTTCCATAAATTCAGAAGAGATGAGCCTCCTAAATAGCAGAGAGCATATTTCTGTGCCTGACCTTGCATCCAGTGATCCTAGCTATCTTCACATGGTAATTACTTTTTAAAATAAAATACCAGAAAAGAATGCAACTGTACCCCCAGCTCTGCAGGAAAAGGTAGATGAGTGAGCAGGGATCTATTATAATTATACACCTGTATTTCTTGTTCTCCAAATAGAAGTAATTTTCTTTTCTCCATGTGGTGGTAATAATAATAGCCCTGGATCCAGCACGCTACACTTCTAAAGAATGCCTCTTTCAAGACTGTCCCCTAGCAATAAAATACAAGAAAAGGAAAACTCTAACATGTGTGATGCAAAGTCAGGAACAGACAAGTAAAGAAAAACAAAGTTTAGTTTTTAACATATGGGGGAGAAGTTTTTGCAGGAGGAAAAAAATTAACAAGTGGCATTATGAGAAAAGCAAACAACGAATTATATTTACGAAATAGTGGGAGAGTATGGATGCTCTCAATTCAAAATGTGAGCCATTGCACCATTTAGCCAATCCAGAGGCATAGTCCAGGCATAAGAGCTTTCTGATAGCATTAAGAAAACATGATGCTGGTGTTCTGCGAGTCCCCTGAACAAGAATAAATACTTTGCCTTAGCATTCGCTTCATCACATAGAATTGAATTCTGGTATCTGTTGGGCAGTGTCTGAGCCACAAATTGTATTACTGCCAGTTATCCTGGAAACTCTGGCTTCCAGAGACCTGAAGAGCTGTGGCATCTTCCACATTGCTATTTTGCTAACTCTTGAATTCTCTGGAGTATGTGAACTTGGCAGACACATAACAAAACATCCCAGAATAAAATTTAGATGTCCTTTTGCGTTACTTAGGCTGACCCTTAAATGCTAGAAGATGCACAGACTGAGAACTTCTGATATTGTTTGTGATGGGATTTAACAGAAATTTCAAAAGAGGGTAATTGAGTCTTCAAAAATTTACACTGACAGACATTGTCATGAGACAAAAAACCCTACAAGTAAGCAGGGCCATGCTCTTTTCTTAGCTCTTCCCCCTCCTCTCCACCCAAAGATCATGTTCATTGCAGAAATCATGTTTCTTAGAGACAACTTTAAATCTGATCAAGGCATGGTTCCTATGCAATAGGTTATTTCTTCCACATTCCTGTTTATATAGAGGGTAAGGGGAAGGAACACAGCATGCCTAGTGCTAGTAAGTAGCAAATTTAAACAAAGGTCTTATGAGATGAGGTTAATTTGTCTCTTGTGACAAAACCAATTTCCTTTGGGAGAAAAAAACCACTTGAATTAGAAAAGAGAAGGAAAGGAGGGAAAAAAAAAAAAAAAAGAAAAAATATAAATACACAGTTGAAGGCCAGAGAAGATTCACTGAAAACAGATTTGACAGGAAGAGGCATATGAAGCTACTATTTACCATCAAGTGCAGCAAGCGTGCATCACCTCCTGGCAACGGAGTTTAAAACTGTCAGAACAGTATGGCTAATGCATTCCTGCTAATCATATCAAGGGACCACAGAACAAGGACAAGGAACTATTTTAATATTTACCACTCGGTGATAACATTTAACAAGTGTCCTTTTATGGATGCGTTTTGCTGATCTACTTGTAAGGAAGGCTGGACCCAATGTTCCTGCTGCAAACAGCCAATTTAATTTCAAGTGCAAGATAAAGTTATTTTAGAATACTCCTCTTTTGCTGGTTAGGTCAGGAATCAAACCTGTCACTCCAAAAGTCCTATGTAATAGGAACATCGCTCAATTTTCCTGCTCCCTACAGTGTATTTCTGAGAAGAGTATCCTTCTGAAATTTTCCTGCTTAAGACTCCTTCTTTAACAGGACATATGACCATTACCTCAGTTTCATTGCAGCAGAAGATATCAGAATAGGTATAAAACTGTGGATCTAGGTCAGCAAGGGCTGGAGCTGGATTAAACAAAGTCTTTACTGGAAAAAAAAAAAGAAAAAAGAAAATCTAAACCTGGAGTATTTTAGATTAATAAACCATTTAGATTCATAAGACCGTTGTGTTTCAATCACAGACCCCAATATTTATTATTAACACACAAATTACTCTCAGTTTCTGCATCCTTGTCTTATACAAATGCTAAAAGTTTTATTTATTATATTAAAGTTCCATTCTAATTCATGTGCAGGCACCTGCCATGATAGGAACATGACAGAAGAGTAACAGAAAAAAAAAAAACCCAAGGAGTTATTAAATTTTTAAAAAAGAGAAAAGACTTAAGACATTAATGCAATTTGTTTAACTGATGATGCTTCTTCCATGATATTAATAAGTTTTACAAGAACTGATTTAGTCCTTAGAATTTTTCAGTGTCATTATCTGAGTCCTGTACATGAAGAATCACGAGTTATGGAGTAATGAAGAGCATGTCCAGACAAGGAGTTAAATATGCTACTGAATGTGTTACCTAACTTGTTCAAAATGCCACATTTAAAACTGTAGTGTAGACAAGGCACTGCATATTTTTAATATGCTATCTGGCAGAGCTAGACCTAAACTTAACATGTGGTAGAATATGTTAGTTAACCTAACTTTAAACTATAGTAGCCTAAGGCCCCTTGTAGCAGCAGAAAGGGTTTGTCATGAGGACAGTGTGACTTACTCATTATTAACATAGGAAGTCTGCAGCCTTGGTTTTTCACTTTGCCAATTCCATGATTAATACTTGTGTCTTAACCACAAGGCTATAAATTTTAAATACAGCACACACTTTTACTTCAGAAATATTCCTTACAGTCAGTGATCAAATCTTCCAATTTGGATGCCTACATTTTCAGTCCTAAACACATATTTAGACTGTAAGCTATAGCATGTAAAATCCTGAACATCTCTGAATTCCAGTTAATGCCCTAACAAAGATGCACAGAGACTTCTGAAATCTGAGTTCCAAGAAGTTTAGGTGATTAACACTTAGAAAGTTTTAGCCTTTGACTGTACAACTTTACCATGCTTCTCTACCTGCCTCATTAAAAACAGTATTAAAGTGACAAAGACTTTTACTCAGAAATCAGAAAATGCCAGGATTAGGAATTCCAATGAAATCTTAATTTGGCTCCCTTATACTATTACAATACAGTATGTATTATAATAAACTCTTTAATTATATGATCACATACCACTGAAAAACAGCATGTGATCACATAATTAAAGACTGCAACATAATACATATGCAGAAAGGAGACAAATTAAGGTTTCACAGGCAACCTTAACTCTTGCATTTCCTATTTTCTTAACTGCAACGTTAATGAAGTTTTCTTAAACATAAAACTTTAAGGTATACTTTCCTAGGTAAAACAAACAAGCAGCACATACTGGAAAACAAAGTATCATGTTCTATCACACTGACATATGCATGGGTCAGGAGCAGCACTGGAAGTGTTCATGGGTTTTAAGTAATACAGACTTGTCACAAGCACAATGTAATACTGCTATTAGTTTTCTCCCATATTTACAATCTGCTGAGCATGCAGGGAGATAGAGAAACCCTAAGATTCTCTTTCAGATTGTGAAGACAAGCGTGGCTTTTGAACAGGATAATCTGTTTGGTTCTCCTGAGGAACTTATTTTCTGCTGAAATTCTTTCACAGAATCACAGAATCATAGAATAGCCTGGTTTGGATGGCCATTTCCCCTTGTCCTGTCACTACATGCTTTGTAAAAAGTTTGTCTCCATCTTTCTTGTAGGCTCCCTTCAGCTACTGGAAGCCTGCAATTAGGTCACCACTAAGATTTTTCCAGGTTAAACAAACAGCTTTTTCTCACAGGAGAGGTTCTTCATCCTTCTGATCATCTTGGTGGCCTCCTCTGGACTCTCTCCAACAGGTCCATGTCTCTCCTATGCTGGGCCCCCAGAGCTGGATGCAGGGTTCCAGGTGGGGTCTCAGCAGAGCAGAGCAGAGGGGCAGAATCCCCTCCCTCCCCTGCTGCCCACACTGCTCTGGATGCAGCCCAGGACAGGTTTGGCTTTCTGGGCTGGGAGTGCCCATGGCTGGCTCATGTCCAGCCTCTCACCCAGCAGCACCCCCAAGTCCTGCTCCCAGGGCTGCTCTTGATGCGTTCATCCCCCAGCCTGTCCTGATAGCAGGGTTGCTCCATCCAGGTGCAGCAGCTTGCACTTGGTTTTGTTAAACCTCATGAGATTCCCATAGGACTACTCCTCAAGCTTGTCACTTTTCTCCCTTTGCCAAGATCCATTCTCCTCAATGAGTTTTTTATTCTTTATGCCCCCTTGCATAGGAACTATGCAATTGTAACCTTTTTCACTCAACTTTCACCGCATCTTATCTCTTTATGGCCCACAATTCCTGTTCCCACTTCCAGTGCCCACAGCCTGCTCCCTGACTCTACCTCCATATTTCAATCTCTATCCAACAAATCCTAATCTCTGTTCCAATTTTGCTCCTCTTTCAGCTTCTCCTTTCTTTCTTCCTCTGCCACCCCCAAAATCAAGTAAATCTCTCCTACATTTCCTTTGCCTGAAATCAAGTCTCCATCCCCAGCATTCCCATCTAGCTTTGTCCCTTCTGTACTGAAATTGAGCAAGCTCCTGCTCTGTGCTTCCTGGGACTACAACAGATCCTTAACGGTATAAAAGAAGTTGCCTAAAACCAGATGCAGGAATTACACTGGAAGTCACGCTGCCCAAATGGACAAGTGCCTGCATGGACAGATGCTCAGGGGAAGCTAGCCGTGAAGTTCTTAACAATTTTCTGATGTCTGTGTGAAAGGTACTTATTTTCCAGAGGCTGATAATACAGTTAAAATCAGGCAGGTTTCCATACCATTGTGAAGGCTTATCTTTAAAAGAAATCTCCCTTGCTATCAAGTCTTAAGTAAATTTAAGTAAATTTTGAGGTAGCTGGTATTCATAGTTCAAAAGCCAGGGTAGGGTGGGAGGCATTTTCCACTGCCTGGTTTCTGCAACCACAGTGCTTTGGCAGAAATCATGAAGAGTTTAACCACAGACAAACAGCTGTTATGAAAAATTGTAGCCCAAGATTAAAAGCTTGAAGCATCTGAAAAATAGATCTGTTTCTTGCAAATGACATGGAATCTTTAACTGAGGGTGCTTCCAGATCATTTTTCACAACAGTATGCTGGGCACTATCAGCCATCTTTTATGGAGTCTGTCATTAGAGAAGTCCAAAACCGAACTTTTTGAGGCAGCAGCAACTTCTCACCATTGACCACTAAAAACCTTTAACTGTCCAGTCAGATTTTCACTACAATTTATACCTATAGTTATTCACAACCCTTCCTTCCTTCCTTCCTTCCTTCCTTCCCTGATTGTTATAAAAATAATGAATACT
>VXAX01007691.1:75036-103253 GCA_013399835.1 Leptocoma aspasia
AAAAAAAGAAAATGTCTCTTGCAACAGCAAAGCACATAAGTACTGCTATTTTACTGCAATTTACTCAATTCAGGCGCCAGATGGTTTTTGAGAGAAGTAACAACGAGAACCATTACCAATTCTGTGCATCTGTTTGCTTTAAAGCATAGTTCTGACCAGGTTTGCTCTTCTACTAGATTTTAAATTAAATTTGAGGCCAGTGCTAACTTAGCATACAATTTTTCAGTTACTCAGAGGCACAAACTACATGACATTATGCATTATTCATGTCACTAAGTGAATCACAAGACTGTCATATACCCTTCACACTGACACTAACACGTAAGATAGCCCACTGTGAACCTTATGGCCCCAAGCATCCATTTCCCTTTCCTGATGCTTATAAAGGTTTTACATCCACAAGATTGTTTTGTTCCTTATCCTTCAGAAAAATTCTTGGTGGTAAAATTTTAACAGGTCATCCTCCATTCATTCAAGTTGAGACTGTTTTTATCTTAGCTGGCCATGCATATGAATTGGGAAATTATAAGACTGGTTCTTATTCAACTAGTCTGGACAGCAAACGTAGTGCAAGACATGTACAAAACAGTGAAGCCCAGGAGAGCTACGGGATTCCCACTGTCCCTCATATTTACAATGGCCATAGTGACTGTAGGCAGCATAAGTGGTGTCAAGAGTTGCTGTGTAATCTACCTGCTGATCCAAACCAAGAAAAGGAGGTGGAAGTTAACAGGCAAGTATCCAGGTTATCCAATGTATTAGTGTTACCTTATTTCTGAATTAGAGCTGTCATGCAAAGCTTGGATTAATCTTACTTAGGGAAAATTAAACTCACATCTCCAACTAATTTGCCTAATTTTCCTGAATATTCCTGTGTAGGCTTGCCTTTAGTCACAGCTCCTTCCCAGTTTTGCTGCGTGAGTAAATAGTTATGTTTCCTTTCCCATTTTGAGCTGTAGCCCAATGTACAACCATCATAGAAGCCTGGTAAGTTGATGTGTCAGCTAAGCTGTGGTAACTGTTCAAATGAAGCCTCTTAGCAACTCCAGAAGTGAACTAATCCAATCACACTTAATTTGTTATGTTTGCATAAACATTATCAGTCCTGAGCTCTATATTTTGATCCAGACACACTTCTTTTAAAGGCTCTCAATAGCTTGAGGAAATAGCTTGAAAAGACATGTAGATGTGGCACTTAGGTAGATGGTTTAGTGGAGGACTTGGCAGTGCTGGGTTAATGGTTGGACTCTGTGACCTTAAAGGTCTTCTGCAACCTAAATGATTCTATAGTAAAACTGATGGGTAAGTCATAGTAGGAAAGGAAAGTTTTAACCTTCTAATATACTGTGTGTTCAGGACAATATAAAACAAGGTAGATCAGCTGGCTGATTAAATTATGCTTGAGGAAAAGATATGAAGTTTTCTGAGGATAGTTTAGCAGTCTTGACAAAGAATATGGAAACAAGCCAAATCTTTATTTCTTCCCCTGCAAAATAAGAGCAAAGGCATAGGCTAAGGAAAACTAACATGGAAAAAAAATGCCATTTCACTGTGTACTCATCACTGCAGATGCAACTTGAAATCAAGATTTGTGGCAAAATTACAACATCAACAGAAATACTTATACTGAGGACAATTCCTTTTCCTGATTGAAGGGATAATGACTCACTTGGTGTCCTGAGGAGGCAAACCTTTCCCTCATAGGACCAGAGGAAATGGCCTCAAGTTATACCAGGGGAGACTTAGATTGAGTATTAGGAAAAATTTCTTGACTAAAAGGGTTGTCAAGCACTGGAATAGGATGCAAAGGAAAGCAGCTGAGCTACCAGCCCTAGAGGTATTGAAAAGACATGCAGATGTGGCACTTAGGTGGATGCTTTAGTGGTAGACTTGGCACTGCTGGGTTAATGGTTGGACTCCATAATCTTAAGAGGTCTTTCTCAACCTAAATGATTTTATAGTAAAAGTGCTGAGTAATTTGTAGTGGAAAAGGAGAGCTTTAACCTTCTAATACACTGCATGTTCAGGAATGTAAAACTAGATAGATCAGCTGGCTGATTGAAATATGGCTATTACACTGCTAATTTAAGCATCTGATTCTGCTGCTTTTAGGCACCTAATTCCACAATGCCTGCAATAAACAGAAGTGCAATGAAGTGTGAATAAAATTTAGAAAAAAAATTCCACAATTAACAGTAACAAGGCAAAGGTTTCTTTTATGGTTGTAAAGGCAGAACAAAGAGGACAATTCAGAGCAGAAATATGTACCTTCACTGTTGACAATTATTGAAGCAGTTCCAGTAGCAGCATCTGTAGTTTGACCTACAAATGCTAAGAAAGGGAAAAGTTAGAGCATGCACTAGTTCAATACATTACTTTCAACCAATAGCATGTGACACAGTTTAATTGAATTAAATCTAAAATGAACCCATAACCTCCAGCAATTTAAAAATGCTAATTACTCTTTCATGTGCAACAATGCCAGAGAAGCTAACAACAACAAAAAGTGTTAATTTACACCCACAAAATGAAATACGAGTCCAACATTCTTTAATTTGGCTACATCTCTGCATTAGAGAAAGCATGTTATTTATACAGCCTTCTCAGGCACTCTACTCCTACTTGGAAATATTTCTTTTATCCAATGAAACAATAGAGTCAAGGCTAAAGAAAAACAAAAATACTAAAACAACCCAGCATCTTATTCTATGTAGACTTGCATTTCAGCGGCAATATTAACTAATGCTATGAAGGCAGTGGTGGGGTTATATGTTTGCTCTTTGGATTATTATTCAGAGAAATTAACATGATGCTGGCAGCACTATCTGTTAGAAAGATTATTCCATGTTTACTACTATAAGAACCTGTTTTCAACTGACAGCAAATTTGTCAAATACCAACCAATGATAGGAAATTGGTAGTATAAACCAGTAGCACTGTAGCAGAAAACTGACCAAAAAGCTGAGGGTTTCTTTTTTCTTCCCCAAAAACTGTATTTGAGAAAAATCTATTCCATTTGAGATAAATTCTGGTGACCTTTTGTCTAAGGAGCTCTGGTGTTCTAACATTGTAGAACATGGATTTAATGCTGGGCAAAAGTGGGCTTCTTTCTCAAGATGTGTCTTTGTGGCCAGTTTAACAATCTGCTCCAATCTGAAGAAGGCTGAAAAAACACCTTACATCATGCTCATCTGGTTTTGCTGAAGTCTTGCAGGTACTCGCCCTGGAGGTACCCTTGTCTAGCTCAGTTACCAGGGTCAGAGCAGGACTTCCCTTGCAATTACAGCTTCTTTTCACCATGAGTTCTGTCTGCACACTGGAACTGAAAGCAGAGAATGTGTCTTCTGTACTCTCAATGCTCTTGCAGCAGGAGCAGCAAGTTGACCGGTTCAAATGTGGGAAAAGGAGCAACAAATCAATAAAGATCTAAATGGTCTGAACAGCACTGGCAGCTGGTTGGTTGTGGAACCAACAACAAGACAGGGAAAGGGGAAAATTACAAAACAGATTGGACTTGGAAAGAAAAGGGGTGTGCTGATATGCTAGGAAACAGAAGAGCAACATAAAGAAGACATACAAGGACTCAAGATATGAGAGCTGGCAGAACTGGCATTACCCCAAGGATTTTCATCCAGTACCAAATATCTTTATGTACAACAATAGGGATATGCTAGAAAATTATTAAACCAGGACAAAAAGCCTGTGACTGAAATAAGACCATCTTGAGCAAAAAGCTCTGACCACACTGAATCACCCTTGCCTCCAGATCTTGGAATACAAGATAGGATCCTTGATCAACCTCACCAGCAGTGTTTCTTATTTTTCTCCAGGGCTGATCAATGGAGGAGGTGAAAATCAAAGACAATTCTGAGATATTTTTAACTCAATCAGCAGAAATTGGGACCTTGGACCTAAACATCCCAGCCCTTCAATTGATCTAACTAGGTATCAATGAACTGCAATATGATGGAATTTCTGATTTTTTTTTCCCTACACTTTTCTTTTGTTGCTATAAAGATTATTTAAAAATTATGTTAAGATTGCAAGATCAATAATTTAAATCAGAAAACATTAAGGTTCTTTGTGGCATATGCATTTTCATTAAGTGCTATTCATTAAAATTGCTTCATTTACATGATCAAAGACATGAGGTAGGCATGCTTTGGAGACATTCAGAACTGCACACTAACAGATACTGTTTTCATGGCATCCTTGCTTGGTTTCTTGCCTAAGTTGAAAGATACACAATGAATAAACCTATATATACATTTGTGAAATATTTAGATGCTACAGTGATAAGCATAATAAAAAAGCCCACAAATACTGATAGTTCTGTCTTTAAGGCAGGATTTGAATAATGCAGTAGACTAAGCTTGTGGCTGCACATTAAACAGAAGAGATAAACAGAATATTGAATTGCCACTTAGTGATTACATCTGTCCATCCTTGTCCACCCCAAAGGAGACAAGGGCTGTGTAGACAAAAATGTGATCATATAGTTAAGAAGTGCACAGTAGAGAGGGAATTGGTTTTACAAAGGTGAAAAGATAATAGAATATTGTGGATGCCTAATTTTCCCTTTTTCTGAAAGCCTTTTAACATTGATTTTTGTGTGTATGTGCTAACATCAGCTGCAGTCTCTAAAATGACTGCACGGGTCGGTTCACAAAGCAAAGGTGAAATGTACTGCATTTACCATTGAATTTCCACTCCATCCCTCCTCTGACAACATGAAGTTGAGAATGAGTAATCAGAATGAAGTTTTCAATTTCTCACCAGGCATTATTATCATTAATGCCAGACTAAACAATTGCATAACAGGAAGTTATCTTCAGGTGGCTTGCACTGATGCAATCATCTGAGGTTTAGAGGCAATAACACTACATTTTATTTTTAGTGGTACAGCTGATTTCAGGAGCCCCCATATTCTCTCTCATATTCATTCACTCCTGCCAGCTGCATCAAAACAGTTATTCATAGTTCTGAATGGCAAAACATATCCAGTAAGGTAAAACAATAATAAATCCTCCACCATCAGTTTTTGAAGTTCAAAAATAATACGAAATATTTAAAGTAAAATTTTACCTGTAGAAATACCATTCTTCTTCAAATTATCAACATAATCATTGCCAAACGAATCATTCCCAACCTATACAAAAGATAAAATAATGGGTTTTCTTTACAGAAAGGTGAGAGGATAAATAGACCATCTTTAGACAATCAAATGCTCTACTGCAATTTAAACACAACACTTGTACTCTTGAAGCCCTTTGCCTTATTAATCAATGAATAATAAATTAAGAAATAGTGGTAAAAAGTGTATTAATAGTATTAGCAAACAATAAGAACAGTGTTCTGCAGTTTTCTCCTGCTCTATTACAAACATCCATGTTGCAATATTCAAGTTTCATGCTTGTACAATCCCTGTGCTCCTTTGACACTGAAACTGCTGGGGATTTTTAAATCTGGACATGTAGTTAATTTTTCAGCTTTGAATTGAAAGCATTGACATCAATTCTGGTGTCCTTCTTAACTGCAGTTTGTATTTTGAATTTTCTACCTCAAGTTTCCTTGGTGGAAAAATATCAAACTGTGTCTATGGGACACAAAGTGACGATAAACACAGCATTACTAATTTCTGCAATTCTCAGTACTAAATGTACTGTTTAGAAATTCAACGTTTTTTGTTTGCATTATCCAGCAACAGCAGATCAAGTTTAGTTAGGGAGTCAAGCTATGGTCTATTGTTTTTTTAACAGCAACTTAAAAAGCTTGTAATTTCAGTTCCATTAATCTTTTTAGCTGAAAACAATTCTGCTTGCTGTTTATTCAAACTAATATAAATTTCTTTTTGTTACATTACACAAGCTGAACAAAGGAGATGAGGTACATGGAGAAAAAAAAATAGTTTAATTTGCTTAATATCATGCAAGCATTTAAAATATATTTCTAAAGCCAACGAAGCTTTTGAGTCACCACTCTTAGCCTGTCTTCAGCATGCATAGCATGTGTTCCCAATTCCAAGAGTGAGTTGTGCATCCAACAGTGTCAAAGACTAACCAATGCTACAGAAAGTATTTTTGCAAGAGGAAAAAAGAAACATCTTTCAGATTAGAAGTCAAATCAAGATCCTGGTTATGGGTCTAGAGGAGCCCTAACCAATTATCCATCTTCTCATAAAACAGCACTACGTAGCTAAGGGTGTACTGCAGTTACTAGAAGCACAAAGCAGCTGCCTCTACTGGCTGTTGTTAGAAATCTGTTCAATCCTTCAGAAAGCTTGGAGAAAGCCTGAGGACCAGCTAGTGATCACAAGAATCAAACACTTTGATTCAGAATTCTAAAATTTAAAGTGTCACAGATGGATGATCCTTCTCCTCACGTATTTGATTGCATAACTATGATTTGAAACTTCTACTTCCTACAACATCCATAAGGATTTTTTCTAAAGCATTATTAAGGAGAGTCCCAGTCTTCCAGCAAAGGAGGACAGCAATTAAGGTCAGAATAGTCTAACCAGATGAAACATTGGTCTAGTACATGGAAAAGAACCCCAAACAACCCAACATTTTCTTGGGTCACTGTGTTAGTCATTGTTTTCATATTAGAGTATATTTGTATTTCTGACTACTCCCAGTTTGCCAGACAGGGTGGGTTGTCAGAAGCTGCCTCTTCCGACTGCTTTAGGCTGGATGACTGCAGCCATCTGCAATTTAAACCTGAGTTGTGCTCACCTCTGCAGCCTAAGAGCTGTGCTCTGGAATACGTTCAGCCTGATGGTATCACCTTCTCCCTCCCTTGCTACTATGATTCTTCTACAAAAAATCTCACAATCTGCTCAGTTAATTCAGCAACAAAATATTTCATAACCCTCTTCCAAAAGCTCAGCTGAAACTTCCTTCCTTCAGCTCTGGATCCTGCATGACTGACAGACAGGCATCCCTTACTTTTCAACTGTCAGAACAGCTGAGAGCAGCCAGGGTACTTTTGCTCACAGTAAGACATCTCAGTGCTGGAGGGAAGCCCTCCAAGGGGTGTCCATGGAGGTCACTTTCCTCTGGAAACTTTGTTCCATGTTAGTTCATCAGTATCCAACCCAGTTAATCCTAGTGCATTTGAAGGACTTTATTTTTCCATTCAGGCTTTACCCCCAAGGAAGACAAGGGTATTGGGCATTAGACTTAGTTTAGATTAAAGGCATATTTACTGACCATGTCAAATTATATAACATTGTTTTAAATATTTTCTGCTTTTGCAAAGATTCTGCTAGATGGACTACTGGATAAAAATAAATGTCTTAGTCTGCTGACCACACTGTTAAGAGCTGAAATAGCATTTCTTCTTTCTTGAATTCTTAACAACAAAAGCCATTTGTACAAGCATTATTGTCACACAGTTTACATATCAGAATAAGTGGAATTACATCAGTATTTTTCAGTCTGCGTTTTCCCTGCTTATGATCATGTTTTCCACATGGAGCTAGGGAGCTGACTGGCATCATAGCAACTAGAATTCTAGCAGCTAAAGAATCAAACTCATCTGTATCTGAAAATTACTTACAACAAAAAGCATGTACCTCTTGATAATTTTTATTTATTTTATATGTTGTTTTGTATTTCAAGTGTTTACTTTTTTTTGCCATTAGGGAATTAAACAGGTACTAAAGACAAGCATAAGACTAATACAAAAGGAAAAAAACAATTGAAAATACCCATAATACTCTGTGCTGCATCTGAGATACAGCTATATTCATCCAACGAAGTGAGAATTTAGCCTACAGCACTTAAATTTGGCTTATGGATCATTTAAAAAGACTACACATGGTAAACATGGTAATACAACACTTCCTATTTCTAGGCAGGAATCAAATGCAGCAATGGCTTAAACAGAATTTAGTACATGCAATATCAGCAATGTACAGTGAAGATCATTCCAAATTGTTTGTCAGAAGTAAAGCAGGACTTTTTTCAGCACATACAATGACTTTCACACCAACATCCCTCCACCATCTTATTCTAGGATGCAGAACAGATTTTTTTGGGATTGGTCACGACAAAAAGAAAGAAAATAGTTAGGGGAGTTTGAACTCTCTCTAGAACACTGTTATTTTTTCAGTACTGCAACAGTGTTCTTGTATGAACCTAAGCAATTAATTTATTTGCTTAGCTCCTTGAGTACCCTGAAAGGAATCCTTTACATTTCTCTGTAACTACTCCATCAGTACATTGTTTTACGGACGGAACAAATTGACTGCTACTGTGACACATATCAATAACTCAGAGTAACAGTGGCCACTTGCAGAGACATCCAGGCAGGAAACAGAACACTGTTTTCATTTCCACTACTGAAAGTCAATTTTTAAACATTTTTTACAATTTTTACATTAAATTCCACAGCACTCTGTGGCATCTCTAGTCATAACAGTAAGTCATTATAATACTCTCTCTCTCAAACCCTCACCAAACTCTGGCTCTTGAATTTTAAAGCTCTCAGATATGAAGAATTCTTTGTCACTTGATCTGAGATGTGTATCTCCAATCTTGTTGAGGACATCCTCTATCTAAATTACACTGCTACTAAGAGGATGCCACACTCCAACAGAATGTCCCTTTAGTATTAATACTGATTCCATTTTCTGAACTTCAGATTGTAGAAGTAATTTTTGCATCTACACTAGATAAAAAATGTTAGGAAATATGACTAAAACAGAAGCATGTAACTGAGCACAGAGTATGTGTGTGAGGGGCAATCCAGCTTAAAGAACCACCGAACACTTCAAATTACTTGTCGCAGTAAAAATAATTTAATTGTAGAAGCTAATTTTTGCCAGAATCTTCTTAGTTTATTAAGCAAGGAATTTTATATCTCACTAACCTATGCAGATATAAGACTGTATATGAGACTGCCATGAGATGAGGTAGTTTTTTTGTGAGGCTATAAAGTGCAATTTTTAAAAACTAAATAACAACTTTCAAAATTTAAAAAAACAGAAAATGCTAATATTTTCTCCAACAAATACACAACAGAAAGAAAGAGATAAAAAGAGAAAAAGAGAGACAGACAGACAGAAAGATGGAAAGACAGAAAAACGGAAGGCAGGCAGGCAGGCAAGAAGGGAAGGGAAGGGGAGGGGAGGGAGGCAGGGAGGCAGACAGGAAGGCAAGCAGACAAGCAGGCAGGAAGGAAGGCAGGCAGGCAGGCAGGAAGGAAGGCAGGAAGGAAGGAAGGAAGGAAGGAAGGAAGGAAGGAAGGAAGGAAGGAAGGAAGGCTGGGTTTTAGTGAAATAACAGAAATATGTTTTTGAAAAGTACTTAGAAAATATAGTAGCTACTAAGTTTTATTATGAATGTGTATGTTTCCATTGCACTGAGCAAAGGCTAGACCGTTAAAAAAAAATAAAACAAAATTCACACTTGCAATGGAAAAAAAACCTTTAACATTTAGCAGGAAATGTTAGAAGGGAATTCACTGCCAGTTCATCTTGTACTTGAATCTGATCG
The DNA here is from genome assembly GCA_013399835.1 of Leptocoma aspasia. Taxonomy (NCBI): domain Eukaryota; kingdom Metazoa; phylum Chordata; class Aves; order Passeriformes; family Nectariniidae; genus Leptocoma; species Leptocoma aspasia. The sequence goes on from VXAX01007691.1 coordinate 84,537, forward strand.
TTCCTGAATGCAAAGATGATCAAATATACACAATATGACAGAAGCGCAAACATTGCCAAAAAAAACCCAACCCCACACTGTAGAACAACTAGTGATAATAACTCACAGAAATGCTTTCAGGTGTAATTTAAATTTATAGCTAACATTGTTTAGTCTAAATATTGAATTGAAAAAACAGTGAGGAAGGATTCCTTGAGAGGTTTCCAGTACTTCTCAAAAAATCCTTGACAGACAATGATCTAACAAATTTAGCATTTTGCCCAGCTATGGCAAAAAACAAAGTATGTCCAGTCAATTTGAAGTTTCATCTACAGTTAGCAGAGGATAGACAATAAAGACTACAGAGAGAAAAAATTTGATCTTAACCGTAGTAATGATCACTCAAAACTTATAATGTTTAATGACAAAAATCAAAGAAAAGCATTGTAAGAATATAGCATCTGCCAAGTTGGATCAGCCCAATGGTCTGTGAGCAAGTCTTTAGAGCTGCAGTACCTCAGATGTTTCAGAAAAGTAGACAAAAATATCCCACAGCACACAAAGGTGCTAGAATTTGGATATGATCACCTTATCTTAACCTCAAGTAATGAGATAATGATTCAACCCTCAAAGCACTTTTACATTCCTTCTCAAATTTGTCACTGGCTTATGAGTATCTGATTTTTAATAATCTACAAAGTAAATTTCAGAGCAGCCATAGCTTCTAGCACCTGAATGCCATCAATGAAGTGCTGATTGCTGTTAACAGTGGGGAACATAAAGAGGAAGGCCTAATCAAGATTTCTTAAATTTTGAACATGTCTAACTCTTCCCAATTCTCTTTTCCATGGTATATCAACCTAAGTTTTGCAATCCTTCTCTACATGCAATTTCTGTCAGATCTGTAGCCAACTAGTCTTTGGTTCTGGCAGTGTTCTTAAACAGCCTCCTCCATGCTTAAATTTATAGCTGAAATAAGAAAAAGAAAAGAGAATTAGAGAGAGATTTGAAAAAGCTAAAAACATACCAAAAGCTTTTTGGTAAGTGACCAAAAGGTTTACTGGAACTTGCATGAACATTCAGTTCAGCTGTAACTGAAGAGCAAGTCAGTGCTTACCTTGCAGATCAGCGAGGTCTTGGCCCCAAGTCGAGCAGACTGGACACACTGGTTGGCTCCTTTCCCACCAAAACCAACAAAAAACTTATGTCCAAGGATAGTTTCTCCAGCTTTTGGCAATCGCGTAGTAAGGCTATTCCAATTTAAAGCAATATTTACATCCATTAGTGACTGAGGATAACAACATCTTCAAAATAACAGTTACATCGTTATAATCCTAAATGGCTCAACAGTCAGCCAGTAGGACTGAAAAATACTTGAAAGACCTTTTAGGCTTCTACTCCACATCCCACTAGTTTAGGTTTATTCCTTATGTGCCACCCAGTCAAGTATCTTGTCCCCTCAAGAGAGGGACTGCCCTTCTTTAGCTCATGTTTCATGTTTCTACAGAAGTTGTACCTGCTCCCTGACTGGGATTCCCCAGTGCTAACTCAATACAGATAAACCTAAATCTCTAGGTCTCACTGTTCACAAGTTTTTTTTACTGTAATATTAGGCTCAAGTTTACATACAGTTCATTTAATTCCATTACATGTAATTATACCTTAAACTATCCTTGAGTAATTTTTCACTCTGTTGGTGTTCACACCCCTAAGAATTGTAATCGTTACCAAAACCTGCCTCTCCTCTGCTGTCATGCAGGCACACTGTACATATTTAACATTTTTCTTTTTTAAGTTTTTCTCTTACAAATCAAGCTTTACAACTTCTCAGCATTTTGTTTTTTCCTTGAATGCAGTCCAATTACATTTACATCCTTCTGTGGATGGGTGCCCAGAACCAGATGCACTAATACAAGCCGAAAACCATCAGGAGTGTATTCTGGTTTCATTTCCATTTTGGAAAAAAACAAAACAAAACTGCAATTTTGTTAAGCCTACCAGATGCTTTGCTATCTCAAACAAAAGTTGAAAGGAATGAAAGACAGCACTGAGACTGTAGGGTAGAATTTCTCAGAATGCAAAGACTACCTGACTTTTGTAATTTTTATTAAAATACGTAACCCAAAAATGCATTTTCAACACACAGATAACCAAAATTTCTGCCTTCTCAAGCCATGCATTCCAGATACAAGGCCTAAAAATATAATTTTAAAATCTCTTACACACAAACAAGTTCACAACACTTGGAAAGGGAATGCATTCTATGATGTACTAACAACTTGCTTAGTCAACAAGTTACCTCAGTCAGTTTCCAGAAGTCTGCAGGATAGAAAGGGAGCAAGGGGAATGGGAGTCTGAAAGAATGCAGAAGAATCCACCCTAATGATGAAGAGATTAACTTCAGCTCTGTTTGTCAATTTATAACATCATTTTACTAGTGAATGTCACAGCAGCTTCAAAATTCAAAAACTGAATTCTGGGCTCCTCAGGACAGGAGGGACACGGAGCCCCTGGAGCCGGTCCAGCCGAGGGTAACAAAGATGATCAAGGGACTGGAGCGTCTCATGTGTGAGGAAAGGCTGAGGGAGCTGGGCCTGGCCAGCCTTGAGAAGAGATGCCAGAGAGGGAATCTCATCAAAGTCTGTCAGTATGTGAAGGGAGAGTGCCAGGAGGATGGATCCAGGCTCTGCTCAGTGGTGCTGAGCAATAGGACAGGAGGCAATGGGCAGAAACTGCTACCCAGAAAGTTCCCACCTGAACACGAGGAAGAACTTCTTTTCTGTGTGGGTGACTGAGCCCAGAAAGTCTCCCTTACTGGAGATATTCAACAACTGCTTGGATGCAATGTGCCATGTGCTCTAGGATGACCCTGCTTGAGCAGGGAGCTTGGAACAGATGATCCACTCTGATCCCTTCCAACTTCAACTATTCTGTGATTCTTTGAAAATTGCCAGCCTTCCCATTCAGAATAAAAGGTTAGATATTACAATAAATTATTCACTGTGGGGGTGGTGAGACACTGGAACAAGTTGCCCATGAAGGTTGTGGGTGCCCCAACCCTGGCAGTGTTCAAGGCCAAGATAGGTAAGGCCTAGGTCCAATGGGAAGTGTCCCTGCTTATGGCAGAAGAGGTTGTGACTGGATGATCTTTCAAGTTTCTTTCAACCCTGAATGTTCTATGTTTCTATGCTTCTGCACTAGGCAATCACTACAGATTGTTTTTTGAAAGGATATGAAGAATATGTGTATATTACTTTTTGAGCTTATGCTGCACCTTCTGGGGCATATGCGTGTTTGGAGAATCTTACAGAACTAGTGACAGAGCACAGCATAATTTACTGAAAATTCTCAGGAAAAAGCAAACTTTTTTTTTCCCCTCTAATTTTCAATTTCTTCAGTTCAAAGGTTTAGGATCATTAGAAAGTCAAGAAAACCTAAAATGAAACTAGCAAAGTCAAACAAGTACCGAACTCCCAGAAATTAGGATTTTGTCTTTGAAGGAGCTGTTACAGGTCTGTGCTTCATCAGTAGTTATAGTTTCCAGAGATATGCAGGTAGGGATGCAGCCTCACTAACAGAGACACTCACTAAAAACAGCATGCCAGATTTTAGGATAGCATACACAGTCACCAGGTTTCTTTTGTGTGGGTGGCCACAGATAAACCCCCAAAGAGTCACACATACAGCTCATAGCACTCATTTCCAGAGATTCGGAGCCAGGAACATTTTGTTGCGAAATATTTAAACCATTTTCAATAAAAATACAAAAGCTTTTTAAAAATACACTTATTACCTTATATATATATATACACACACACATATATATATATATATGGAAAGGATTGCTAAGCTCCTAATACAGCAAAGTTAAAACTGTTTGCCCACAGCAGCATCCAGGAAATTGTTTCCAACAATGAGTAACTGTACATTCCCAGGGAAAAAGGTACAACCATAAAGAGTATCGATAAATAGTAATACATAAACAGTATTCCTTATTGGAAACATCTGTAATTTATCACCATTTTCACCACTGAAAGCCAAAGTAGAGACAGTCGTGGACCAGAGAATGAAGGCCACAAGACTCAGCTGAGGAAGCTCCTCTTCAGCTACTGCCAGGGTACTTCACATACACATCTAAAATTAGGTGCCATTCAGTAAGGAAGGATGTTTCACCCAGCCTTGGTAATAAGAACAAATAGCAGCTCTTGTATAGTTCCTTTCATCCACACATCTCACTACACCTTAAAAAGCAGAAAATATCATTATTCCTGTTTTGCGAGTATGGAACTTAGTCAAGGCATTTTGTGTTTTCATGCCTTGGATCAGTCAAGAAGCCAGGGGCAAAACCAAAAAGAGAGATCAGCTTAATCCACCAGCTCACACTGTCTCCTCATTTAAATTCTGCAGTATGAAAACAGCATCAATTCTCAATTCATTTTTCTTCCTTAGGCTGTTTTTTTTTTAGAGATTATAGCTTATTCTAAATAGAATTTGCTTCCATAAAAAGTCAATATATTTTTAAGCAAAGATTATCCATTTTCATTATTCCAGCACACATCTCCTAATAGCACTGCTCAGAGTTCATATTCAAGTATGTTCAACCATAAATATTATTGTTTTAACAGTGGCCAGACTATGACTTGATTCTTCTCTCTTTTATGTTGGCATCAACATGCAGCTCCAGTGGAAGCATCATAATTTCACTGGTGAAAAAACAGGCTTGGTGAGATGAGAATTTTGGTCTCAGTGTTTCAAGTAGCATGGCATAACAACTGCCTGTGGGGTTCGAACAGCTTGTGGAAGACAGGGAAATGACCTTTTTTATTGTTTTGATGGAAAGGTACAAGGCAAAGGGCAAAGGATCCAGTGCAAGAGTGACTTATAACTAGTCAATTTTTTAAAATAAGCTAAAACAGACATGCAGCAACTTCCTGTAGCTCTCTACAAACAAACCTTCACCATATTTCATTTTAGGCATGATTGCCAATCATTCCAGACCAATTCTCCACTCCAGAAGCCCATTCTTATTTTTCATAATAAACAAATTTGGAGTACTGATCTATATAGGCAGTTTTAACTTTCACTGAAACCAGTACTCCTGAAACAGGTTTTTTTTTTCTAATGTAATGGTATTCTCTCATCATTAAATTCTGCAACTATACTAACTTTTGATTCACATCAGACAATTTTAATGAGCATTTCAGGCTTCTTTTATGAGGAGGCAGTGATGACTAATCTGTATGATTAAGAAATCCTATAAATTCTTGGCTTATTCATGGTGTCACAAAGAATACCCAAAATAGCCTAAAAGTGATGAAACAGCTAATGTTACTCCAAAACTAGGCTAAATAAGTTAATTAGAAAAAAATGTCACATGGGCTTTCAGAATTGTTACATAAAATGTTTTGCAAAGCCGTTTACAACTTTTGATGTAATTTGAAAACACTGACCTGAAAAACTCAATATAATTTACTATTCAACACACTCCTCCTTGCCTACATGGCAAATTCTGCTCACCTTTGAGAGGATAAATGGTGCAAAGGATACTGAGCTCTTATGTCTTATGAACAATCAGAAACTGAACTTGAAAACTCCCAATACATTCTAAGTAAAATAAAATTACTGTATGTTTTGCAAATTGTGCACAGTACGACTGAATGATATTTATAGAGGAAAGTTCAGACTGAAACATCTTGAATTACTTCGGACATTACAAGCAAGAAATATAATCCCTCATAATTTCAACTGAGTTTTTACAAAACGATATTTAAATGTAGAGCACACAGGAATGCTGCCCACATTTGTTTGTGACAAATGAAGAATCTTACATACACTTATGTTTCAGAGGTTTGGGATAAATAAAGGCAATACAGAAGAATTCTACCACTGCACTAACTTCAACCCTCTCTTCCAGTGTGGGCCACGAATTCCCTTAGAGGCTAGAGCTGATTAGCATTTGTATTTAAGGACAGACATCCCCTTGGAGGGATGGCATTAAAACCAGAACAGAACCCTTTACTACAGTGTTGAAGCACTGAATCAGAGGTGAAAGCACAATGTACTGAGTCATTAGCCCACCTTTCCCGATATTCTGGGTTTTCTCAAAAAGTTTCCCTCTAAGCAGTGACTAGATTACATACAGAGATAGAAGGTATGAAGAATGGAAAAGGGAGAGATGTATATTAAGCAGAATTTGCATAAATTAATCCTGAAATTAATCATGGTTTGCTTCTGATTCTTCACACCTAACCACTGTTTGTTCATTGTTTTCAACACATGAAAACTAAAAAGATGTATTATTACTGTCAGCTCAAACTGATGCGAAGCCATGCCCCTTCTCAGCAGCATTTCCCTACTATTCCTCTAGCACTGCTTTTTTGCTTACAGAGCTTCCTAATTCAAAACATTTTTGTTCAAAGGGTCATTTTCATTTGGATCAGTGAATTCATCCCAATCATTATCCAGCAGCCAAGGTGGGCCTGTGAAGGGAGAAGCAGGAGAGCCTCTGCTGGCTGCAGTACAGCCAGGCTGCCCTGAGCCAGAGCTGGAATTTGCACTTGATACCACTTTGTGTTGAAAACACTTCATGCCCTGTTGCTAAGGTTTGCTTAAGTAATACGGTACACTTAGCTCATTAGATACACGGAAAAGCAGAGAGTGTCAGTACATTTCAGAGAATGGCATGCACGAGAAAGGAAAATTGAAAAGCACATGAATATTTTTCTCTAAAAAAGCCCCAATAATATTTTCATCAGGCAACTCAGAGGGGAAGAGAATTTTACATTAGATTAAATATCATCAAAAATGCCTAAAATGACTGTCATTTAAATAGTATCAAAAGAAACATTCAGATTTTTTTAATTCCTGAAGAAAGGTGAAGATGATCGGAGTAGAAAAATAGCAGCAGAAATACTGAATTTAAACCGACTTAATAAAAAGTAATATAATGTAAAGCTCTAGAATTTAGCTTTGATTCTGTTCTCTCTGAGTCACTGAACAGAACTTGCTTTCTCCACTCCTGAAAATTCCCTAGAATGGGGAAAATCCCAGTGACATTAGAGTAGGTGTAACTAGCCACTGTCTAGTACATACAATTACTGGCCTTTCATGATTCTCACAACTGAACAAATACAAAGGAGAGAATAGTTCTTGCCTCTAATATAATACAACATTGTGGTGAAAAAGTCTCAGACCTCTTTTGGATCTGGCTTAACATTTTGGTTTAACCTTGGTCTGTTTTGTCTAGCTTAGTTTTGAAGATTTGAACATGTGCTGTGGGAAAGTATCCGTAACACAGAGACAAAAAGACAACACTCTTTTAAAAATCTGATGTTCTTGACTCATTTATGCTTTCACCCCTTCTAATCATCCATTAAAATATCCTATTAGGAGGTAGAAAACTTCCAAGATTTCTAGAGAGATTACCTCAGGAATTTATTTAACAATACCTTGGTTTAAGCATGGGGCAATCTGGTTCTAGGTTTGTAGACTTCCTTCAGACTTTTAATGACTAAAAAAAACCTAAAAATCATAGAAAATCCCTATTTTTTTCTTCTATGTTCCTGAACATGACAAGATTATCCTTTTAAAAAAACCCAAAACTTTTCAGACAATTCAAAGACTTTGAATTCAGACAATTCAAATGCCTTTTGCTTGGATGTTTGATGTTCTGGGCTCTCCCTGTAGCCCACAGCGAGGAACACTGTAGAAGCACTACCCAAGCTGGCATCAGGCACAAAAATTGACACTTACAGAGGAGTCCCCCTGCAGCACAGCAAGATGTAAAAGCTTTACACCATCATCCCTTCAGAGGGGTTTTTTAAAATCTGTTTGATTTTACATCAAAAAACATTTGTCACCACAACACAAACAAGTGAATGATAAATTGGTGCAAAGCAGCAGGAATCTTTTCAGTGAGTTTTGCCATCAGGGAAAATATGTATTTTATGAAACAGAAATATATATAAACAACAGATAAATATACAAACTGTTTATATAAGCACATTAATAGATACAGATATATATATAAATATAAATAGACAAACTGGTTTGTAGATCTCATTACTGAGTGGGTAAACAGCTGAAGTGGAACAACTGTAGAAAATCTCTAGCAAGGGAGAAATTTAAATGAATGGCTGTGACTACATGTAGGAGGCCACACAAGTTTTATCTTGTTATATGTACAATCACAGCTCCAATTGAGAAAGACCAAAACTTGTAACACATAGAATGAGAACAGCTGTCCACAGCTCTTCAAGAATTTCAATGAATAATTTTGTTGACCCTTTGTGCAGAATCAGACTTTACCCTCCTAGATATTAAAAGATGAAGCAAACAGAAAGGCATCAGATGAATGCCCTGAAGCATTTCTGGTAGTACACTGTACTGCATTTCACTGAAATTATGGTATTACTAAGACATCAAATTCCTAAATTATGTTACAAATATGAAAACTTCAACACAAAGAAATTATTTTTTTTACTAGTTACCAAAAAGCTTTCTCATGGAACAACAAACCTGTAACATTTCCTCACATCACCAGCATTTAAATCTGGGGAAAAGGTGGCACAACACTGATGAGTTCATAATCTATGGAATGTTTAAATCTGAAGCTATAAAGAGATTTAAAAACTCAAATAAATCTATCTTCAGATATTTAAGTTTCAGCAAACATTCCATCATTCTTACCAAACATCTGTTTTGTATTTAAGAAAGATTGTGGAAATTTTCAGAATCGCTACTCTCTAGCTTTATTTGCCTCCCACGTTGTTCTTCATTGATGTCTCTCGATTACATTATTTTTGGAATGGCAGTTACATAATTATTTTCAATGCAATCTGACAGTAATGTTAGAATAGACTGTCTCTGAAACAGGCTGTGCTCATCCAGAACTGAAGCAGGCTGCCTACAGTTCCTGTGCTGAACAGAACATCGTATCATGAAATATCAGTGCTAAAGCAGAAAAAACAATACAAAACAAAACAACCTTTGCAACCCAAAGCAAAGAGTCATCTTTACATGCCCGAGGACAGATTAAGATAAACAAGACATGTTAACATTAATCTTTTTTCTATACCTCTTAAAAAAAGGATTTATCAGACAACAGTGAACAAAGTGGAAATAATATGGTTGGTTGGACAGGCCACAGGGTCCTTGTTCTTGTCATCATGATTTTCTATATACTGGCAAAGCAAGAAAGTAATCTGTACTTCTGCTTTACTATCATACAGAAAACAGAGCACCTACCATATAAAACCTTGCTGTCAGTTTTTTTCAGGTAAAAAATAAAAAGAACCCCTACATACCATTAAGTACTGACATTTTTCACAGAAGCATATTGTGTTTTATAAACTATAACATTACGAGCAACATCATAGATGTGTTTTCACTGCAGAGTCATCAAGACAAAGTACAGTGCGGTCCAAGTACTTTCTTCAATAAGATGTTGTTCTAAAAGCTTATAGCCAGGACAGTAATTTTAACAAATAAGATATTTTTTATCAAGTTTGTAAGTGCAGTGCTTCCTGCTGAATGCATATGGGTCACGAATGAAAAGTATAACCAGAATGAAACATTGTTTCCATACATTTATTCAATGTATCATAAATAATGAAAGCAATAAATATGTTTAAACATATGTATATTTATTATATGGGAATAGAATAGAATAGAATAGAATAGAATAGAATAGAATAGAATAGAATAGAATAGTTCAGTTGGAAGGGACCTACAACCACCATCAAGTTTAACTGCCCAGCCACTTCAGGATAAATTTTTGGTCAAGTTTTTATTTTGAAACTATCTTACTGCTGATTCACAGATTTAAAAAAAGCGTTCTCTGATGTTCCATCTAATTATAAAGGCACCAACTAATATCTGGGATTGCAGTAACTTTAAGGCTTGTGGGGCAAAGATGGGAATGTGCAGGGTGTGGGGGGAGTGTGTGTGGGCTTCACTGGCCAAGGTTAATTCTGCTGTGACAGGTAGGAATCCCCTCTAGGTAAGTCTCTTTACCTTTTTCACAATTTAAGCTCTCTTGGAAGAGGTAGATCCCTAAATATCAGAAGGAAAAGTGTAATTCTGTATAACCCTGGCTTCTGACGCCTACCAATAGGCAACTCCACTGTCTCCATTTAAGCACAGAATTTAATGAGCAACAGGGAATAAAAACTGAAGAAAAACCTGCACATTTTTGCTGCCTCTATATGGAGTAATACGAGTTCCAGCAAAACCACCAACTACTTTTTTCCCAACAGGTCATTTTTCACTTGGTCCTTTCTGGGAAAAAGAAAAATGAAAATGAATTTTAAAAATGATTGAACAATACTAACAGGATATTCCCAATGAATAACACTAACAGGATCAGACAATTAGACGAAGGAATGAATATTCAGTCCCATTGCTGCTGAGAACATAAAAAATGCCAGTCTTCCCACGAGTCCTGAACTTGATCTGCTTATCCATTATTTTCAGCTCTGACCAATGGTTTTTTTTTTCCTTCTGTTTATACTATCAAGGTTTATGCATATTATATAAACAGGATCTGAAAGAACACAGGAAATATAGCAAGTGATGGACGCAATAAATTAATGAAAGGGAGTTAGGACATTTTGGACATAAAAGTTATTTTTGAAAGATGAGAGACAGAGGAAGAGAAGTGTGCTGTAAGAACATGATGTATAAGGACAACAAGAAGAGGTGAAAGCAAATTAGGGGAAATTTCATGGTTCATGAAATTGAAATGACATGCTATTGATGTCGCACAGAAGAAAAAGGAGGAAAAAGGACTAAATTCAGAAATGGAAAGAAGAAAGAATAAAATACAGAGAAGAGCACACTGATATATTTGGGAACATTACCACCTTCTTATTTTATAATTAGTTGTCACAAAGATCAACGTGTTCTACAAAGCTGCACCTACTTTGGCAACATACTAGTGAAAAGTAATTTTGTATTTTCTTCAGGCTCCAAGTACATGATACAAGGATCCTCAAGGGAACCTGGATGTCAGCATCAAACAACTTACTGCAGCTTGATATAGGAGCTAACAACTGGAGCCACATAAAACAAGCAAACAAAACCTCACTGGTAAGCTCCTATGGAAAGAACAGCTCAGACAGCTCCTAGAGGCAACATAATATATATGCCTGCCCAGAGTGTTTTTACACAAATTTGTTACCATTGACTCTGTATGATTTTTATTGCAGGTTTTGATGTGCCAGTAGCTCTTTACTGTCAGGAGTACTAAAATTCACACAAAGATACTTATGTCTAGAAATGCATCTAGCAAAATGGTTATTTCCATTAACAGTACAGGCAGCAAGTAATTCATTAACAAGACAGAATGGAATATTAATCATACCATTCTGTGTCTCACAAAGGGGGAGAAAATACAATATAGTCAGTGTTGGGTGTTAAATCTAGTGCCTAACACCTGCCTATTGTGATGAATATTTTCAGAGAGGTTCCTTTAGACAACTTCCCATTTGACTGTTGTGAATCTTGCATGTCAGACACCTCCAGACTGAAAAGGCAAGAGACATTTTATTTTAAATGATCAATAACAGTTTCCAGTAATAGTAGGACAATAACCAAACCATTATGGAAAAAGTATTTATTGGGGCTAAAAGTGATAGAAACTTCCATAACACAACCTAATATCCAATGTGCATCACGGGGTATAGCAGAAGTCCAAGGAATACCCTGCGGTACTGACACTGCTAGTGCCCAGTGTATTGCTACTTTGCATGCTTTTCACTTGGAACTGCTCAGCTGCTACCAACCCTACAGAGAGCAAAAGACAATAGTTGTGCTCTCTGAAAAGTGGGATGTTATAATGTGAAGCAAAGGCCATATGTTACACAGCATTATCAAGATAAAATGACATTTTTTTGTAGCACAAATTAGCACAAACCCCGTCTTACTGTGATATTGGACAACTGGTACATAAGCTTTCATCCTAACATTCTCTTCCCTGATCATAATGATTCTACTTCCTGACTTTTCACTTTGTTTCAACAGAGGTATCAACTCTGGGTTTTCCACAGACAGATGAAGCCTCAGAAGGAATGCAGAATGACGGGGAAGATGGATGCCCAGGAGCTTGCTGTAACATCACCTGACTGTATTGTCAGCAAATAAGAGCCAGGTCTGTTATGACATTAGCAATTTTAGTCTCAAAAAAATACATACAATAATTTTGTCTATCCTTTTGTTTCAGCCTGGTTCCATTTCAGTGAACAACAATGACAAAAGGAATTTCTTTCTGCTGTAGTCATTCATATGGTGAGAATTTCAGGAAGAACCCTTTCATATCCTAGACTTTCTGTGTAACTGGACACGTGCAAGTTTGTATGTACTTAGGGCACACCATTTTGACATTTTTTTTCCAAATGGTCATACCCAGATAGTTGAAAGAGATATTTTATGAGAGTTCAATTGTGTTAGGTGGGAAAATAGACAGGCTGAGATGTGCATAGATGTAGTGTTTCTGAAATGAAACTACAGTACCAAAAAATTACTATTAATTTTGTCTCATGTTGCAATACCCAGACTGATGATGTCCTTTCTCTACAAACATTCATCTAATGTCTTTGCCCTTTCTTTTCACACTATTTTTAAGGAAAGTCTACTTCCTTGGCTTAAAAATCCTTAAGTATTTGAAGGGATGAAATAAAATATGTTTTGAGTCCACCACTCTCATCTTGCAGCATTAGCAACTGTTCTAACACTGGACTCTACATTTTAAATGGATGAATTTTCTTTTGCCATTATGGTGTTGAAACTGGTCTGTGCTGTCGCCAGCCCATGAGAAAGCATGTACACCCTCAGGAAGGTTCAACAAAGAGATTCAGCTACTGATAGCTGGCAAATAGGGCACCCACTAAAAAGATGAAAAGACTGATGATCACATTGTTTTACTTTTGTGGGTAATGTCTAATAGCTTACTGACCTCCAAAGGTGAAAAATTACATTCTAGTGAGAGCAGAAAACTGTGAATCTTTAAGTCAAACAATTAAGTAGCTCTGAGTAACAAAACTCTAAGGAGTGCCACTGGGTTTCAGACAAGTGTTCTTGGCCAGGCGAGAGAACACAAGATGGAGTAGCTGATTTTCTTCTCTCATTAGGAAAATATACCCTAAATATGTATCACCTGCTAGGATCAAAATGTTTCTAGATTCATTTACTCCATTACCCAAGTGAACTCTCTAGAGGATTAAGCAATAGTTTCCCAGCCTCACATGGACTAAAGCTAAAAGCTTGGTAAATACTAGTTTTATCTCACAAACCATAATTTTTAATTGCTAACACACATAGGAAAGGCATAATCCTCCACTGATGATATCATAGTCTACTGCCATGGAAATGACTGCAATATCATAAACACAGGTTTAAGATGACCTCACTTTCATAGGAAAGAGGGAAATTTCACTAGAATGACATTGGGAATAAACACATAGATACCACACAGTGAAAAACTCTCTTACTAGCCAGTTAAACTATAGAAAATGGAGACAACTAGACTTGCAGCTGAACAGAAATGAGGTTCTCCTGGCCAAACACTGTGTTACCACCTATGAACCTTTGAACAGAGAGCCCTCTGAACTCCTGTCAGGGTTCCCCTTTGTAAGTTCACCACACCACAAAGGAGTCAAATCCCTGCCCTGACAGGCGTACAGTTTAACCACAAGAACATGAACAAAGTATGGCTATGAGAACCCAGTGTAGGATCTCAGAGCAACATCGTAGCTGGAATGCTTCCTAGAATGAGTAAGTACTTCAGAAGTGGGAGGAAGAGAACTCCACAGTCTCTTGAAGCACACAAAATAACATGAAGTCAGACGCAAATGCTGAAGTACGATCTCAGTGTGGCAAGTGCTAAGAATCTTGGCATCAGCTCAGGAAAATACATATATTTAACCTTCAGCTCTGAAGTACTCCAAGAGGCGTCAAACAACTCAAGCATTGGAAGCTGAAATTTGTGTGTAAGCTTTGTGTTGCCATGAGTTGGGAACGTTGAGTACTGTGCCGGACCCCAAGTCAAGACGAGAAAAGAAGCTTGAACTGAGAAAAGGGAGTGGAGAAATGTACAAGGTGATAATGATCTCACTTAAGAAGAACCTTTTATCTTGAAGGATCTTAAAGCAATTTACAAACTTAAACAGACCAGACACTGCAGCTGGTAGGAAAAGAAGCAGACAGCTGGGAACTCATTCATGGGAAGGAGAAGGTAACAGAGGACCCTCTTGGTGCTGTATCTTCCAAAATACTGCTGCTGGGAAAAGACAGCAGGACTAGAACAGAGCTTTTCCCTGAATTTTGCCATGCAGCCATGTGAGAAAATTGCAGAAAGCAAGCAGATAGGCAGAGCTGACAGAAAGAGATGCAGAAAAGCAAGGAGCCTTTGGACAACTGAGGACCTGTCACTGTTAGGACTGTAGTTTCCCTGGTTTTTTATCTCCATTTCAACTCTTTAGGTAGACTCTTCACACTTTCTGCAATAAAACCTTTGGTCATTCCTATTATTTTTGCCCCCTTTTAACACCTTACTCCAATTCTCTTTACTTACTCCTATCTTTTTACAAGGCAAACTGCCCTTCTTCCTGTCCTCAAATTGCAAAATGTTTTCCGAATGTGCAGTAGGGCAAATAGTGCTGTTCCCGGTGACTGGGATTAGTCAGGGTAGTACAGGCTTGACTGTAGTACCACATGGAGTATTCTTTAGCTCAAAAGCACTACTAAATACATACTAAATACATAAAACTTAACAAGAGAAACAAGTCTAAAAGCAAGAGGCATATTAGTTATTGCTGAAATGGAATTGCCTCTGGAAGTAAAATCAGTGCCTAATTACAGTACACAGTAGTGTAGGACACAAAATGAAGACACCAAATGAAAGGGCAGGGACATTTCAATTAAATAGAATCCAGAAAGCAACACTTTTGTTGTGCTTAACTTAAAAGACATTGTGTGACCACTTTCACATCCATATTTCCTGAGACTTCTAAAACTTCCACATTTCCATTTAGGAAGGGGAGGAAAAAACCCATTTCCATGGATAAAAGCCAAAGACAGGGGCTGAGCAGGTGTTCTAGCACCACCAGTCCTTCTGAGAGGGCCCACAGCATCCTCTGCAGCACAAACAGCAGCTTCTTTCAGAAGGTGCCAGCTGAGATCAATGGCACACTGTCTCTTGCTTGGGGTTCATAACCTTAGTTGCAAATGCAGCCCTTGTAATGAGTTAAAAAAAGTCCCTGGTGGCCTTGCCCTAGTTATTTTGTGTTAATTTAAGAAGCAGCCAAGCAGGCATTTTCCCTCCTTCTCCCCTCTTCAATATTTTGTCATTTTTTGTTAGAAGAACTTTGTTGGAAGTTTTTCAAGTCTGGGGTATAACACAAAATACCTTTAACATTAATATTTAACAGAATATTAAACTGTGTCTCACCCTAAAATAAACTATCACTCAGATTTTGCTGGAGGACGACAATTTAATTTCAGTTTGCAGCAGTGAAAAGCTTCTTTTGACACGAATGAGCTTGGATCAGACCTCATATCACCAGTGTTTGGGCCAGTAGAGATACTCAAAAGCTGTATATGCACAGATGACAATTTTCTTACTGAACGCCATTACTGAAGATCTCATCAACTTTATTTTTATCCCATTTTTTTGGGGGGGGCCCCAAGACACAGCTTTCTTCCTGCCACACAAGAGAAGGCAAACAGGAGTTTCTCTAAACATTTAGGTTCTCAAAAATCAGAGCAGAACAAAATGCTGAGCCTGTACATCCTGCATTTAAAATGCACCCAAATCTTCCTAGGTCAGAGAAGATGACAAGGGGCAGACAGCACTGGGTCTGAAATCAAGCTCAGATTTTTCACTATTACATAAATGAAACAATTCACAGATGACACATTCTCTCATGTCTTTCATTGGATCCAAAGATTAATTTCCTCAACTGGACTAAGCTTGTATTCCGCCACAGTTGTGCTTTCCCATGCTGCTGGCAATGGCAGATTGACTAGAATGAGGAGTGGCTGCTGCAGGGGAAGCATCACAGATAAAAACAAAAACACAAATGAAATGGATTTGAAGGATTCTAGAACACTTCACTGCTAGGAGAAGCTGAAGAGGAAAAAAAAAAAAAACCAAGGCAAAACTATTAAAAAGTTGGTGACATGCATGAGAAATGGTGGAAACGAGAACATGTGTGAGATCTGGAAACAAAGCAAAGAAGCAAATGAAGTCATATGTGAGATTTTCTCTGATCACTCAAAAGAAACGTAAGAAAATTCCTTTTTCACATTCCCACCAAAACAAATCTGCAATTATTATTCCAAATACTGCACTTCCGCAAAAGAAAGTACAGACATAGTTTTGGATCCCAGACATTTCCAATTTACCATTGAGCCATTTACTTCAGCACTTCAGCAGACAATAATCACCACTAGACACTTAAAAGAAGACACAGACTCTCACTAACGAGATACCTTTGCCATTTGGGCCAAGCAGAGGTTGTGCTCTGTTAGCAAAGAGGATTTGATATGTTTGGGATGTTCACACCAATGTGCATTTGTCACCACTGTCTACTGCAGATCAGCAACACACTACTCTGTATGGAGCTCAGTGCTTTCTCTGCCTTGTCCTTCTGTCTTGCTCAATGCTTACAGTGAATCAGTTCAGTACTTGCAGTAATTATTAATGGTGGTTGTTACAACAGGGGGCTGGAAGCACAACTTTTAGTTCTAGTCCCTAAAGGGAGTGAAGAAATGTGATGAGAGGAAAGAGGTCTTAGAAAACTAAGACTTCAAATCCTGAAAATTCTGAAAAAATGCAGTTTTCCACTATTTGGACTGTGGTGTCATTCTCTTGAGTTAAACTGAAAGACTGTTGTTGTTGTGACTATCCAAAGACTGTTTTTCCATCTTACATTTTGTTCTATGCTTCTGCTGTTTTCAATTGCCATGCCAAAGTTTCTCCTGTTTATTCTAATTGTTTTAGGGTGTCTGACTCTCATTGGCCTATATGTTTAGTCTTGTCCTGATTTAATATGAATTAAAATGCCAATGCCACGACCAGTCTGCAAATATGAGTCAGAAGAGAAACTATTTAAATAATACTGTGGATGGTACCCATCTGGTCTGATATCTAGATCATATAGAATAATGCTGTTTTTGTTTTCTACTACTATTGCCTGCTATTGACAATGAAGTGTTGATTGTGATTGTGACCACAAATATGTTTTGCTCCTGGTCCTATTAAGCCAAAAGAGTGTGGTTTACTGCATGTATGTACGTGAGGTTGTAAGTTCACTTTAGAAAACCCGCATTCTGCCACTGCAGAGCTACAGGACAATGAGAAAAGAATTTCTAATGAGAACAGTGTTTTAAAAGCAAACCACTGGGGCCCTTCCTTTTAGAAGAATTTTAACACACGCTACCCTTTCTTCTGAATTTGATTATTTCTCAGAATTACATCTGAGTATCTGTCTTCAACTAAAGGTCCCTGTCCTTTTCTGTCTTGGCCATTACATAAGATTCAGCGCATTTCAAACTGTACACTTCCATCTCACACAGAGGTTACACTCCTTTAAATCATTAGTTTACTGTACTGAGTAAAAACATTATATGCTAATTTTTTTTCATGGTGAATCTGGCTACCAGATGTCCAACGGTGGCTTGAAGCTTTTCAGTACCTTGCCTCTACAGACCTGGGAATGTTTATCATTTAAAGTCTACTTGCTACCATTTCAAGTCTGACCCTGAGCTTCTAGCTCTGCAGCCAGAGGGCCAAGGTTGTGTCCTAAAGGGCCAACAGGGTATTTTACCAGTCTGAGTTATAACACAGCATTGCCTAGCCCTGGCAGAGTCTCAATCAATATTATTACCTTCTAAGGAAGACAGGCTTTAGTGTTGAGTGGTGAATATGCCCATTAAACACAATGTATACAAAAATCTGCCTTCCTCTGTGTAACTCTCACAAATTTATTCAGGCTCCTCCAAATGGGTGATAAGCATTTAACATGATCACTCTTGTCCATGTCTTTCATAAACTGAAACATCAGCACAAATGACAAACTCACAAAACCCCAATGCTCCTTCATCCCAGCTGAAATGAACCCTAGCTTTAAATCTGGAATATGCAGCCCCCTCTAAATCCCATATACAAAGACAGTCAAGAGTTATGCTCCTGGAATCTAATCCTAACCTGACAATTTTTATATTTCATAAAGCTTGTTTATACTTTCCTGTTCCACCTAGGCACAATCAAGCTTACTGCTTAGTACTTTCCAGTAATTTTACCCAGATTTTCCTAACCCAGGATACATTTAAACCATGTCTGCATAGGTACTACATGGAAATTTTGGTCAGATTAAACTCCTGCCAGCTAAATTTAAACACACTCTTCTTATTTTATTAAGTGCCTGAAGTTCTGTGCTAGTAACAGAAAGAATGAAGCCATCCCTTTTTTTTAACTGAAGCTGATTAGCTTATCACTTATAAAAAGCCCTTCACTGCTACTTAAAGCAGAGGCTAATAATGGTGAGTCAGATATGTACTTGTGATCGCATTTGTAGACTTTAAGAAACCCTCTCAGCTGATTGAAAAGTGAAATGGCTTTTCTTCAGCCTCTTAATAAGTGTAACAGCATTTATCACTCCATCCCAGTTAATATGCTTTCAAATAATTGACTGCATTTCTATCATATCAAACATGCAGCCAAAAAAAAAAAAAAAAAGA
>VXAX01007691.1:105342-116347 GCA_013399835.1 Leptocoma aspasia
CCGGGGTCAGCCCGGAACGGGAGCTCATGTACGGAAAGTTCCCCCTGGACGTGGGGAAGAGCTGCTTTACTTCGTGGGTGACCGAGCCCCGGAGCAGATTGCCCAGAGAGGGTGTGGAGTCTCCGTCACTGGAGATGCCCAAGAGCTGCCTGGACACAATTCAGTGCCATGTGCTTCAGGGTGACCCTGCTTGAGCGGGGAGGTTGGTCCAGATAACCCGCTGTGGTCCTTCCCAGCCTTACCCGTTCTGGGATTCCGTGCCAGGGCTTAGGTAACTTGGTTGTTTACCCGGGGCTCCGCAGATGCACATTGCTGATCGCATTCCATGGATGTGTTCGGGCACGGCTGCAGGAGGCGGCGGTCGTGGGTCCCCTCCTTTCCCCACTGACACCCAGACACAAGTTCCTGCCACCCGCCCCCAAAGTGAAAACCACCCAACCAGCTTGCCGACCGCCACGCCAGGAGGGTTAGACAGGAGAGGTCCTGTCACGCTTCCAGGTCTCCATCACAATATTCACCTATTCCTTTTTAAATCTTCTCATTATGGTACGGCCGGTGGTGGAAGGACAGAGTATCTGCGTCCTCACTCTCTCCGGTGCCCAAAGCAGTGCCCAGGATTTCATGGTTACTGTGGAGCCTGTGTAACATTAGCCCGAAGTCACGGTGATAGCCAGCTGAATCTAAGAGGTCCCAGCTATTGTTTTGTTTGCTTCTTTCTAAGGTTTTGTTTTGGGAGGGAAACAGTCCAGTAAATTTTGTTTTTCTTAATTCCCCTGAGTTTGTTTGTGTTCAGTTTCCAGTTCTGTGGGAAACTTAAGCTAAGGAAAAACAATGTATATGACAACTGAAACTTAGGAAACTGGTACAAATTGTGTTCTAGTTTGTAAAGCCCTTTGTTTACAAAATAAATCAGTGAGTTTACTTGGTAGCAATCCTTTAAGTATTGTGTATCTAGCTTGTTAAATAGAAGGTACTATGATTTTTTAAAATGTTGCAATAAAATACAGAAAAATGCCTAACAGTCATTTAAATCTTGTTTTGACAATATCTGCAAATTTTGTTAACAAAAAGATAAGGAATCTCATTTTGAAATTCATTTTGGAAGGTGCATCTGTTCAGCTGTGATCACCAGGTGTATCAAGTCTTGCAGTTTCACCCTCATGTCACTTACGGTCCCCTTAAAATGTGTCATTATCAGAACCAATTCTGCAATCTGCATGTGTAACTTCAGGATTGCTAGAAGGATAGCTTATTTTTCAGCATGTTCTCATGATTTAAGAAGTTCTTGACTTCATCAGTCCAGCTGCTCCCTGCTTGAAATTACTCTTCCCTACATCAGGGCTGGCAGACTGAAGTATGTGCCCTGTTGTAACCACTCTTGTGCAATGTATTTTAGCTTAAACTAGTTTTTATTAGCAGTTCAATCTAAGCCATTGGACTTTGCATTGAAATATGTCAAGAATGGGCTTGTGTTTTCTCAGTCCCTCTGGGGAAGAATAAAGGTGAGTAGGCAGAAATCTTTAGTAGAAAAGTAGCAAACTGGAGGTAGTATCTTAAATTGTTGTAGGTGTTTGCTAAACAAACTTAAGTTGTTCCATTGTCAATTAAACAAATCATATGTGAGAACACATTATGTGTCAGGGCATGGATACTTAGTCTTCAGATTCTTCACTGCCATAAAATGTAGGAGCCAGTGTATTAAAGATAATTACTGTTTTTAGGAAGTCTTAGTTTATTAGTCTTTCTGTTTGCCTTAAAGTGCCTGGCCTTTGCTTTATTAAGATACATTCTGAATATCTAGGACAAACACTCTTGAGTGTTGCTTCCTGCTACTCCAGTGTGAATGCCTTTCATGAGAACAGAATGTGGAATTTAATATTGCTCTCAGTTACAGAGATTTAGTAGTTCTGCAGAATATCCATTAGTTACTAATTAATGCTTGTAAACTGAGTGTGAGAAACAACAGAAAATTGCAATTATTGCCATGAGTTGTTCACACTCTTGTTATAGAACACTTACTTATACAGCAGTCCATATGCATTTTTAAGAAAGTGAATGCAGTGTCCATTAGTGTTTTTCAGTTAAATGGTTATTTTTAAAAATATTTTTTAATGCTGAGGGTTTATGAATGAGCTCTTCTGTCCCACTTATCAGTGGCAAGTTCATGTTATGTTCAGTCATTTACAGCCTTGTTTTCCAAAACTACCAAGTTCAGTTGATTTTCATATGAAGCTCTGTGCCTTAGAATGTGATCAAATACATTAACATTTTAATAGGCTGGTTACCCTTCTTTTCTCCCACTTCCCCTACCAGTCTGTTGTTGTTCACGTACTCTAGTCTTTTCGTGGTGCAGTGACTCAATATGTGTATGCTCAGTTTCTGCATTTCACCTAGAAAGCAACAGGTTCCTAAAGTGTGCAAAATTAATGGCCTAATTGATTTAGCATAAGGTCATGGAATTGCAAGCACTTCTGAACAAGCTGCGCTTAAAATGTGTGTGCATCAGCTTCCCGATCTGTTACGTGAAGGAAAATTAAGATGCCTTTCAGAGAGTGTGGTGATACCACTGAAAGAGAAGCAGTGTTAGCTTTTAAAAGGCATCATGAAGTCCTATAAATCACTACCTAATGAAGTAGTATAAAAGTAATACTGATTGTAGGCACACTAGTGCTCTTGGGAATTGCAGGTGAGAATACAGAGAGGTATCAACCCCCTGGGCCCACTGCAGTTAATGGAAGTTCCACTGATTTCAGGGGGAGCAGAGCGAGTGTGACTTGTCAATTACAGACTCACTGGGAATGCCCACAAGAAGGACTAGGCTGTGAAGTGTCAGAGTGGCCCTCAATTTTATGTCTCTTTCTCAGAGGGATAGGGCCTTTAATTAAAGGTGCCTAGGACATAATTCTGGCTTTATGTTGATACTGAATAGACAGGTTTCGTTGAATGTTGCAGAGGTAGGAGGAAAAAAACCCACGTGTGTTAATTTTTTCTATATAAACCTGTGCACAGTTTAGTTACTCTACACTCCTGATCTTTTGCATGCTTAGCTTTCTTTCTGTTGATGTTTGCAAAGTAGGTGTGAATCTACATCAAATAAGTAGGTAATATTTAAATTTTGTTTTCTCCCTTTGCAGCTGAAGAGAAAAGGAAGCAGGAACAGAATAAAATGTCACCTGAAGTGGCCTTGAACAGAATTTCTCCAGCACTTTCGCCCTTCATTTCCAGTGTGGTCAGAAATGGAAAAGTAGGACTAGATGCTACTAATTGTTTACGGATTACAGACTTGAAGTCAGGGTGAGTTCCTCATCCAAAAAGAACACCCAACCCCTCACAGTTCTCTTTTCAGAACTGAGTTTTATTAGGTTCATGTGTTTAAGCATTTTGAACACAGCTGGAGTTGACATACTAGTTGACATACTAGCTCACATACTAGCTACATTATTTTTGTCTTGTTACCATTTTGTAGTTTGGGAGACTAAATTTGTCATATTTTTGGCAATAATAATCTTGTTAAGACACTGTCATTGCTGCCACTTGATAGTGCTGGTTTTCAGCAGTGAGATAGTTACAAACACTTTTTTCTGTTGTTTATCACTTACTTACTCAATCTTCTCTGCAAACCAAAAATTGAAAGACAAATTTGTATGACCTCACCTGCAGTCATGAATATGCCAAACCAGAAGAAAAAGTAACTTTTCCTTTATCTGGCCTTGCTTAAGTTCAGTACATCAAGTGGCTATAGGACCAGGTGTTTGAAATAAGCCAAGCTGTTCCTTTTATTTTTAACTCTAGAAGCATTCAGATTGGTTTTCAGGTACTAACAGAATTTTGGGATTTGCATATACAAACAGACTTTGGTGTATAACCTCTGTGAATAATACATGAGGAGAGTGAAATATTTAGATGACACATGTCAGAAATGGCTTTATTCTTATAGAGTTGGGCATCTAACAGCATCTTTTTGATTCAGGTTTTTTTTTTTTTTTTTGCTACAGGAGCTCGAAGACTGAAATTACTTTTGCTTTAGATATACAAATCATCTTGTTTGTACAAACTACTGCTTCATGTATAGTTTTGAATGATAGCATAATAAAAATAACAAAATACGTTTGGAACCACCACTAATCACTGTTGTTTAAAATGCAGTTCTGCTGAAAACTTTGTTTAATGTGCTTCTGAAGGCTGTTTTATTATGGTTTCATGAAAAGCTTCGGAGGTGCTTTTCTGGTTGTCACAATGCCTTTTCAGGAAGGAGGTTTGCATTCTAGGGTTAGTTTGAAAGGAACCATTCCCTCCCTGTGAGTTGCTGGGACAGAGTACAGATTTCCATGGAGGTCTAAGAAGCCATGACTTTGTTATTAGTGTTGACTGGCTTGACATTTAGGCTTGCAAATTACATAAGACAGGCTGAGCAGTTCTGCATCTGCTGCTGTCATTTCATGCTAGATCTTGCTTTCCCTTGAACTAGTCTTCTAGGAAAGCTGTGATGGGAGCTCTTACATTTTTTCCTATTGAAGTCTAAGAGAAAGGAATACAAAGAAAAGTAGAGAGAAAACACAACTGTTTGTTGGGAGGTAGCTAAGGGGATTGTTCTCTACCCACTGAATGGTTATGCTGCCTGCCTTTAAAGTAAGAGGTTAAAATAATAAAAAGCTGTATTTTCTAGCTGACTCTTTCCACGGGTATTTTTAACAGGTGTGTGAAGTTTTTGGACACTGCTTTTGCCATGAAGATCTTGTATTTGCTTTGTTAAAACCTGAATGTTTTCCAGGAGTTTATTCTTTAAAAAACCAAAAGCTGCCAGCAGCTGCAGCTGTCGCTCAAACCCAGTGATTCAAATTGTAACTCTGTTAACCTGGACTTTACACACAAGTCCAGCACCTGACAGAGGTTGTCTCATATCTTGTTTAAAGACACTGGCCCACCTAAATGCACATGTTAGAAATACTTTTTTTTCCTTGTTCTAGAACATAAGCATAAACCTCATTCTTTATGTTCAGTCTTTGTTTTGGCTTGAGGTTGTTAGGGGATGGAGTCAGGATAATCAAGAGTCTTCATTTATTTCAGAATTATTTTGAAGGTTTTCTTTCTTTGGTACAACTAGTTTCTTAAAACCATTGCTTTAAATAGAATTAATTAACAATTGCTTGAAATTTCTTTGAAATGTAAATTTCATGCATGTGTTTTTAGGAAAGATTTTTGTTTGTTATGAATAAATTGCTGGTTATTTATAACAGGAAATTTTTAATTCATGTGGAAATACAAAATTCTCACGATTTAGTGCTTTATGCTGTTGCTGAACTGGTAAATAGTGCAAAATTACTTACTATATGATGGATGAATCACAGTATTAAAGAAATGTCCCTTCCATAACTCAGGATCTAGTTCAGTGGTCTTTAACCTTCGATACAGGAGTTCTTTGACACTCCACAGACTGTTTCTCAGAGTCTCATGTCAGCTGATGAATAACAAAATCCCCAACCCACAGCCTTGTTAGTAGATTTAAATTTGTTGCTGCATACAGAGTGTAGAGGAAAACTTTGCCGGGCTTTGAGAGTTCAAAAATGAATTGAAGGCCATTGCCTACTCTCCTCCCCTGTCCTCACATCATGAGATGATCCAAACCCCTGGATACTTTCACTTTCATTACACTTTTTTAAGAGGAAACAAATACACTTTTTAAAGAGGAAACAAAATAATGCAGACAAAATAATCAGAAGAGGCAAATGTAGGTGATATCAACATGAAGAAATAGAACCATGAGGCCATTGAAGTTGGACATAAATGGGAAGAAAATGAAGAGAACTATTTTTAGAGAAATGGGGACGAAGTTCAGGATATCAGTTGCAAAACTCCCGTCAGTTTCAGTGGATTGAAATCAGGCTTTAAACTTAGAAGTGGAACCAGGCAGATTTAGATTAAATGTGCTAGATTAAGTGTGTGAAGTTAGATAAAGAGCAGTTCTTGTTTGCAAGTGAATATGACCACTTGGGAGTACTATCAGTTCAGAAACTTTGCTTTTGAATAGTGATTGTAGATTTATTCACATGTGACAGGGGTTGTACACACGCTAGTCTAGGCTGTTAAAACCCTAGCCTAGCTTGAGTTTATTACAGAACATGCAAATATTTTCTGCTTTAACTGGTGTGTTATGTGGAAGATTTTTAATTATAAACACAATTTTACTGTAACATTGAAAATCTTATCGTATTTAAAATAATCATCTCAATAGCTATTAATTTTGAAAACAGAAGCATCTGTAAGTTTCTGGGGAGGAGCTATATGGTTGCTCCACTGTCATATGCCATACTGTTACTCTTAGAGAAAATTAGGAGTTACTGTTGTTACATCCCTTCCCTAATGAACCCGTGCTTTACAATGTATAGCAAAATAAAATGTTCAAACTCAAAATCCATCCATTCTCATTTCTTAGGTTTTAGAAACGGGAGCTGTGGTTAACAAGGAATGACGGTAACATACTGAATAAAGTAGTACTTCTAAGGCCTTGCCCACTGAGAGCCTTGGTTTTCACATTCTCAGAAGTGGAAAGTATTTCCTTTCTGTTTCACCAGTAGAAGATCAAGTACCTGATTTTAGCCTATCACATCAGTTGATTTTGATTTGTAAATGGCAAGCATATTAAGCATTTAATTATTTGAAAAGTCAATCCATATGCCAGATAGTTTTAGTAAGCAACTTGTTTTGCACTTATTCTGACTTATTGCTCAGATTGACAACTTTTGTTGTGTTTTATAAACTGTATTAAAGAGCTGATGTTAGATGTATGAAGTATGATGATATGTTAATTTGCTTTGCTTTCAAGTGTGGGAGGGAAATATGTCATAGTAAGGAAATCCTATTGTTTTGCAGTCTTTGAGTATGTAAATGTTTTATAATAATATGTTACAGTTTCATAATGTCTGTGTGTTTTACAAACTTATTAGACAGTACCAGTTTCAAAAGACACATATATTTACATCTATGATTAGGACATTCAGAACCAAGTACTATTTATAGAATTTATATGGCCCCTGCTGATGCAGACCCCCGAATGGAGCTCAGTAATATGGCATAACAGAAAAGAAAGAAACTCTTCAACAGAAATACTAATAAAAGGTTAGGTGGCCAAGTTTTCTTGTAAATAGGGCCCCACAGTGAACAAAAGTAGAACTGGGGTGTAAGGCGATGTCTGAAATATAGCACCTTAAGCAGCATTGATTCTGGTGATAAGAAAACCCTGGCAGGCGTCTGTGTTGCATTAATAAAAGACATTCTTCAAGATGGCAGAGTGGATGAAAGCATTTTTAACTCTTGCATAGGATATTACTTTGTTCTAGACCCAAAGAAAATACTGCTGCCACTTGAGTCAATGCCATTTATTGTATCATTCAGTTAATCTCTACTAATGTCTCTTTGAAATACTGACCCATCTTAATTAGATATTAAAATCTACTCATAACCAACTGAATTGTGGCTGAGGCATTTTTCTTAGCATTTACACATATAATCATGGGAAACATGTTGAATAGGGAAAAGGGATTATTATGTAGATTTAGAAATAGAGGATATTTTCCTATGTGAAGGGTGTTTAATTGTTGTATAATGTAGAATCCAGTTATTTAAGAGACTGCTGCTTTTCCTATGGTGTGTCACAAAAGTGAAAGACCTAGTTGTGGTGGTCATTGCCTTTGAGAACTCTTTTTTTCCCCTACAGCTGTTCATCAGGGCCCATGCTTGAGCTTCAAATTATGCTGCAAGCCTATTCTTCTTACTCAACAAACTTGATTTTGTTTTTTAAAATTACTTTGATGTGTTCCACCAGGCAAAATTTCAAAATGAATACAGTGATTTAAAGCTGCATATATTAAGATTCTATTTTTTTAGATATCCACTCATAACAAAATTTAAAATTTCATACTTTCATGGTTATATTTATTCCATATTTATGAGAAGATTAATTGTGGAATTTTTATGTAAGTGATTTGTAGTAAACCATGTTAGTATTTTGTTCTTTTCACTTGTCTTATTCACTATTGATTTCTGCCTCTCTGCTTGTTATTGAGCTATGTGTGCAAGTAGTTATGTTCCTGAAAGAAACCTCTATGAAGAGTGGTCAAAAGAATGTAATTCTTTCTGGAGTAAATTTCAACATAAAAATTTAGTATCAAGCTGTAATAAGATATTTATGACTTTATTGCCCTGCTTCCTAGTGAGCAGTGATGATTTACTTTTTTTCTGTTATCAAGGAGACTGCAATATGCTTTGGTATTTCCCTTTCATTTGGGCATTTCCCTTTTTAAAGTAAATATGCATTTTTATGTGCATATTTTGTGAAATAATGTTGATTTTAGCTGTGAAATACTATTACAGTACTGTAGCAGCTATTTAAAGCTTTGGGTTGGTCTTTTGCATTTGATTAATTTAAAATGAAAGGTTCTGCTTTAGTTACTTGATGAAGGTTCATATATGTCTTTCACATTGGTGTCTTTAGGTAATTTTTTTAACATGTTTTAGTTTTGTTTATGTCTAAAGTTCAGTGAATCTGACTCTTCTGAACACAAGTACTATGAAAAGCTGTTTTAAAAAATTATGTTTTGTGTAAGATGTGTTCTTGAAAGGATGTGGCAGTTTCAAAGAGGTGTGGTCTTATGAGTCCTTTACTGCTGTATTGGATAAGTCCTGAACTGTTACCTTTTCACAAAGTTGGTTGTTTCATTCCAGTTTCTGGTGACAAATACCGTTCTTCCCTGCAAAGAATCTTACTACTAGAAGTTTATCTCTCAAGTAAAATGTAAAAGGCTGATACTCTGAAGGGACAGTTGGATGGAGTTGGTGCTGTGGAGCAGCACTTGGAACAGGCATTTTCCTGTGCTGGTTAAAAAAGGCTTGACTGTCTCCAAGGTTGCACTCTCCTGCATTTGCTTCTGAATGGTGAAAAAACAAAGGCAAAATGTCTGTCTGGTAAAAGGTCAAAGTGTAGGGCATATATTTGGTAATGGTTTTATAAATATTCTCCACAATGTTTGGCATTTTTTTACATCAGTTTTAAACAAGGTGCTTGAAGTTGTTAAGAATAAAAAAGTTTGTGTTTGTCAGTTTCAAGTGCCATGAGGAAAGAAAGGATTTTAAAAAGTAAAGGTAGCACTAGATAATTGCAGTAACTTGGGCTCTCAGCTAAAAGACTACATACATTTTCCTGAGATTTTTTCAGTTTAAATACTGCGCAATATGTCTTTGTTGGTATTTTTAGATGGGGACAGTGAGTAGCTTCCTCTTGTTTGCCCTTGAAAAGGTAAATGCTGTGTTTCCACTTTTATCATTTAACAAAAATGAGAAGAAACTATTTGATACAACTGTTTCTCTTCTGTGTAAAGAGAGCATCCCATGATGTAGTACCAATAGCGTGCCAAATGCTGTTGGAAAGGTGTACCTTAACAAGGTATTTAAATGTGGTTTTGTTATCTGTTTGTTGGGAATTCATTGAACATTTCTTGAAAATGGGGCTTGTGTTAGTGTCGATCTATGCCCAAGTCTTTCTGTTGTAACAGATGTCTTTTATTTTTTTGCATTGTGCATCACTACAGAAGAAAAAATTCCTAAGACTTTATTTTTTGTTATAAAGATAGCTAAAATCTAATAATTGGTATCCAGTCCAGTTTCTTCACTTCCAAATCCTTGCATTTGTTTAATGTGAACTGAACAGATCTCTAGCATGCCATGTGTCTTGGATGCATATTCCATTTCGCCAGAAGCTGAGAAGAGCTCTTTTTTTTTTTTCACTTCTCATTAGTAGAGAAGAATACTTTCCTGGATAGGTGGTCAGTAAATAAATCCAGTCTTACATATGCAGTTATTTCTTGTATGCCTGATTCTCTCATATGCATGCATGTATACATGGCATAACATTAAAAAGCTAATATACGTTTGTGCTGAAGCTGAAGCAAAATACTATGAATTTTTAGTTTTGTCTTTTTGTTGCAGACATTGTCTGATGAGATTAGGGGCTTTAAAAGCACAGGAGATGATCAGAGGCTTTATCTTGACAGACCAGTATGCAAGAGTGTTGAAGATCATTCTCTAGCAGTGTGCAAAATAAGAATGAATCATGAAATGTAATAGCCAATTATTTTTAATTTGTTTCTTGATGTATGATCTTAGGCATTTACCTGGCATTGCACTGCCCAGTGTAGACATTCTTTGAAGCAGCTATTCTCTAACTGAAAGTGAGCATCTCAAAAGAATACTTAGAGCTGTATGTGTAAACTAGCAGAGTTCGGTTTGCTCTTGAAGTTGATGTCTTTATTGAAAACATGGAGTTCAGTCCATGAGGTAAAAGTAAGCCTCCTAACTAACCCATAAAAAAGTAAAAGTCAGTAAAAGGGAACATGCTTATTTTGTCTTTCCTGAGAGAAGGGAATTTGTGTCAAAACCACTCCTCAGCGTAGGCCACAGGTTCTTTTCTCTGTAATCTGTGGTATATGACTGAAAGAATAAAATTAGACCACTAGGACTGAATATTTTTATTATTGTACAGTTAAAGAATCCCAATGATAAAACTGAGTTAATTAGGGGAGATTGCAGAATTTCATTATGGGAAAAAAAAAAAAAAAAACAACCAAAACAACCAACCAAATATAAAGCCCTCTAAACTTACATTGCCTAAAAAACCCAACCCCTCATTCCTGTGCATCACTGTATGCATCACTGAAATAATATCTTTAAACCAAAAATACAACATTGTAATGGTTTTTCTGTTTTGGATGGTCAGTTCTTTTTTCACTAGAAAAACCTTATTATATTGGTCTTGCTTATAGTTAGGGCTATAACCAAGACCACTAACCTTTCAAAATGTCTCCCAATTTATATTATTTATTTCTCTCTTTTCTGCTCCTTCCTCTAGAATGTTGGTTTCAGTCTCTTCAGTAAAAGTTGGTAGATTTTTCATGCATTTCAGCCATGGATTTTTTTTTTGGGGGGGGGGGGGGGGGGGAATACATTGTTTGAT
>VXAX01007691.1:116361-170832 GCA_013399835.1 Leptocoma aspasia
TACATTGTTTCATGTTGTTTGTTAAGATTTCTTCTGTACTGAGAATTTTTTGAACTAGTAGATGGTGATTATCTGTCCTGTTTTCCAGGCTGCCGTAAGTGTTAGTCATAAGCCTTAACTTAAACCCTATGAAAGTGATACGGTTTCAGGCCAACTGCAAACAGGCAATGAAGACATTTAGAAGGAATAATTTCCTCGGAGATTTCTAGTGGTGTAGTGTCTTCCGTGTACATGACTTTCATTGTTTTAGTGAAAGGGAAATGCTTAGTGTTGCACATAGGCAAAATTCAGTTTTATTAGATAGATGCAGAAAGGAGGAGAACTTAGGGGTGTAGGGGAGGTGCTAAAAGTGGCATAAAGACAGGTCAAGGCATCTGTGGTGGGCTGGGGACTCAGACTTACAAGAGCTTAGGGTAGACTGGACCCTCTTTTCACTGGGATCTAAAGGTGACTGTGCTTATAAATAGTCTTGTCATTGACAGAGGTCCTACATGGTTTTCTGTGCCTGTGAGGCTGATAAGAGATGAGCCAAGCCTAGCTCCTACTGTGATGCTGGGAGAAAACAGGAACTGGACAGTGGGGGCAAGGACAAGCATTTGTGGGGAAGAAGAGGATTTTTTTGACTGTCGTAAAGAGAAACGTACATGAAACACCTTTCTTTAGGTGTAGTTAGATGGGACCATGGGGAGAGTGATGCTTAATTTTGTGTTTTATGGTGTAATCTTGAAAATAGTATTAGCACTGCTGAGGTGGCTGTGAACTGTAAGGATTAATGTGAGAATGAGAAGTTAGAGAAAGAAAAGGTGAGCTGAGGGGTTCTAGAGTGAGACTTCTGGAGAAAATGTAACATGCAGCAATGTGGGGCTGGCTTTCTGCACCCCAGTTCCATGGGGTGATCTGTTGTAATTTTACCTGTGAATTTCCTTTTTCTTTTGATCTTTTTAGTCTACTGCATATCTTTATTGTTGTAATTTATCTGAAATTATAGAAATAGGAGAACTACTGATATTTTTATTCAGGTGTTATATTTTCATAGGCTTTATGCTGTGTCTCCAGTTTTGTAATATTTTATATAAATATACTTAATCTGAAGTTGCCCTTTTGAATACATGTGTGACTGCAAACTATGGATTTATGTTCTAAATGGGGTGATCCTTGCTTGACCTAACTTTCATAACCAAAGAACTAAGTTCATTGTTGTATTAACACAAATTTCTCCTGAGAGTCTGTAAATTAGGAAATCAATTAATATAGATCTAAAATTAATTAATTAATCAATTAATATAGATCTCTGCAATTAGAAAAAAACTTTGAAAGGGAAATGCAAAAGACATAGGATCATTGGATCCCTCCTAATATCCACAGAATCATAGAATGGTTTGGGTTGGAAGGGACCTTAAAGATCATGTAGTTCCAACCCCCATCCTGGGCAGGGATGTGACCCATTTATTGTTTATTTAGTTTGTTAAAGGGGGAAAATATATAAACATGGCCTATGATTTTAGTCCTTGAGGTTTTTCCCTGATACCAATTCACTGCATTTTCCAATAAAATGAAATAAATTACTTAGAAAATGGATAAGAAGTCTTTATGGCTACTACAGCCAATATTGCGAGCAATGCTATGTGGCTTATTAAAGCTGATGTTTATAATAGCTCAGCTTTTGTGATTTGCTGTATGAGTATGCTTTTTCTTTGAACACTGAAAGGATATGAAACTCCAGGTAGTTGACTGTAATTTCATACTTGGTGAAGAATGGTTCTCTTTTAGAGTAATCTAAAAGTAAGAACGTTCCCTGTCTGATTCTATTTTTCTTTCTCCAGAAATGGAGTTCACTTTAGTGAGCAGTAGAAATAAAACATGTGACATGTTATTAGGTTGTAACTCATTGCAAAGTAATAGATAATTGAATGGCAGCTGTGAAAATATGAAACATGGTTTGAATCTGTCAGGAGGGGAGGGAGATGAAATAAATCCAAAGGATGCATCTGCCACTCCCTCATACTCTTCGCTAAAAACTTGTTTATGAGTTCCAAGAATTTGGGGTACAGCTGGTCTTACAGTATAATGGAGGAGTGCCTTTTCCTTGCATGAACATGTGACAGTTTATGCTACTGCAAATTCACTAGTTTATTTACCTAAACATACCATACTAGGGTGTATGTTATTAGCATTGTCCCATCGCAATTGTCTTTATTTCTGTTCAATTTTTGATCATTCCCTCATTAAAATTTCCATTTTCTGTTTCTATTTCATTCTTTTGAGGCGTGTGTGTGCCATGTGTAGTCTTTAAAAAGAATTACATGCAATTACCAGAGTATAAAAGATCTTGCCTACAAAGGAAATCGGTTTGATTATCAACGTTTCTAAAGCATGTTTGTAAAATACGTTTTGTTGAAAACTTTGTCAATGCTTAATTATTTTTCTTAATTGGTATCTCCATTAGCTCCCTGAGACCCAGTAATAATGATCTACCACCCCAAAATACAGAGATTTTATGAATAGAAAGTTCTGAGATAGTTTCAGGGTTTTTCTTTCAAGTCCACTTGCAAGTAAAGTGGATGTGGTACTTCATGTTTCTTTTTTGTGACAGCATCCTCCAACCTGTCCTGCTGTGGTGACTGGAAAAGAGCTGTTCTAAACCCAGCCTTACTAATGGCTAAATGGACAGGGAGCTTGGTGCTAAAAAATACCAGAATCATGTGAAGTTTGTGTGTGTTTTAATTTAATGGCGAAATTCTCTGAGATGATTTCAAAATATATATATAGGTGTGTCTCCTCTGTTTCCCCCAGAGAGGTTGGGCTGAACATCTCCCTCCAGCAGAGGCAACTGTGTTTTGGCTGCTGCAGAGGCTCCTGCCACAAGACTCAGGCAGCTCTGAAGGAGATTTGTGCTTCTAGTAGTCACAGAGCTCTCCCCACCTGCAACATCTGCTTTGGCAAACACTCACTCATATTGAGAAAATCTGCATTTACTGTTAATATACAAGTGCTGTATTTGTTTTACTAAGATAGGCATAAGATACTTTTATATAGTGCTTCTAGTGAAAGCGGGTTGCTGGCAGCTGAATTGATTTTCAATAGTTATTTGAACTTTACTTTTAAAAAATGCAAATCTACCTATAGGATCAGAAGGGAAGTGAGGGATTGTTTTTCTGGTAAATATGTTCTGCCTCACATCCCACTGCTTTCTAAAAGTTCCAGTTAGGGTGATGAACTTCTTCAAAGAAAACATAAAAGTATGTAAAGGAAAATCAGCATTTACAGCAGATGAAGGTTTTATTGAGGATGTAGCTGACATATCTGGAGATGCTTTGGAATTTCCCAGATGATAACTGTGGCTTGAAATGCTGTTGCAATTACGGAGTATCACCTATACTATCAGGATTCAAAAACAGTATCATAATCTTTACTGCAGTGCCAGAAGTAGTATTTGTCTATAGTTTAATTTTATACTAAGTTTGAAGAAACTGGATAGGGTACAAATGAGTTTTCTGAAAACAGTGGGTTTATCTACTGGGAAGTTTTTTGAATAATTAACAGTTGACTTTCAGATTTTAATATTTTAATTAAGAGATGCATATAAGTAGTGATGAAATGTAACTGTGTTTTAATTTCCCAAAAGCAATGGTGTGAGTCTTTTAAAAGCAAGTCCCTCTTCTCACTAGTATGCATAATACATATGTCTATATAAAGAAGGGAAACTGAAGGTGGACGTTGGTTGACTAGACCATCTCTCCCATTTCAAATTTTGCCTGATTGACAGAATTTTAGTTGGATCTGTTTGTTTTCAGGAGCAGCTGCCCAATACTCTAAATACTGTGTAGGAGCCTGTAAAGCTTTGTGCAATGCTGCAGGGAGCTACCACCTGATACAGGGTTTTGTCGTCAGCATAAATGCTCTAAAATGTGACTTTCACCATTTTTCTGTTTCGTTATCTTGCAAAAAACCTGTCACCTGCTTGCCATCCTTTTATTCACCTCCACCCTCTACACACTTTAATTATTCTTAATGCCTCTGTACATGGCATACCCATCTGTTGTGAGTTCTGCAATTAATTCTTAATTAAATGAAATTAAATACTGTGTCTTCAAGGAACACTGGAGCAGATTTCCATCTACAAAAAGTGGAGGAAATAAACATCTGAAGGCATTGACAAAGGCTGTTCTACTGGATTTGAACATTGAGGTGTTTTTTTTTAGCAAATGCCACGTAAGAGTTTTGGGTGGAATTTTGAGTTTGCTGCCTCTTATTACTAACAATCAACCTGTCTTTGCCTCTGAACTGCATTTGACTCTTGCTGGCAAAACCTTCAGCCTCTGGAGCTCTGATTGAACTGTGTCTCATCATTCCTAAAATAATATTCATTCTTAGCTTCTTGTATTATGAAAGTAACTTGACCTCCTTTTCCCATAACAGTATCTTTATAGGGCACATATAGGAACAGTGGGAAGTATATCCTAGCTATGGTGGGAGGGGTTGGAAATACAGCCAGTGGTCAGAACTGACTTTGTGGTGCTGCTTATTATTTGTGTGTGTTGGTTTTTAGCTGTGTTCTCCATTGAGGTGTCTCTAACACAGTGGGAAGCTTTCTTGGCTTTTACACCAAGAGTCTGGTGAACAAAAAAACAGTTGTCTGTTTTCCAATCAAGTACTGATCCTCAAGAACAGCAAGTGTAGCAGCCTAAGCATCATGAGATTAAAGAAGCTTTTGCATCTCTGACTATTCAGGTTAGGCAGTGGCAATATTAAGTTCCTGAAATTATAGAGGCTAAAATTCTTAGTCTAATTTGACTTTGCTATTGTACAGTAAAATTCACTGGTGATTTGTCTTCTCATAGTAAAGGCAGTAAAGCTTCTGTGTGATCTGTGAAGGAAGAATGACTAAATGCATTGCATACTTTTTAATCAGTAAATATGATAGTCATCAGATAAATCTTGCGTGACTGTCTGGGCTTACACCTATACCACAAATTAAAAAAAGAAGAAATAAAAAGGAGATTACTCATTTTTCTGTAGAGTTATTGGACTTTTTTTGGCAGTTCTGAATGTTTGCTATGGTTTTGTATGGTTCTAAGCAGGAGATGTTAGGAGTGGCATAAAAAACAAGCCACTGACTGGAATTTTTGGGATATAAAGTGGTGGGTTAGGAGAGAGGACTTGATGGTTTGGGGTTTTGTGTTGTTTTCAAAAGTCTTTGGATAGAATAACCATCCATCTCCTGACTTTCATGATTAAGGTGATTAACACTTGTGCTTTTGTTTCATTGCGATCCCTTCAGTTGTCACAGAACATAATTTTGGATAAGATCATACCAAAGTCCAGATAATTTAAAACTGCTTCTCTTGGGAATGCTTTCAAGTGATGGTTTTAGAAAACTAGTTTATGGGAAGATGGTGTTGAAATCTAGGGTTATCAGAGTCTTCCATATCATTGTGGCTTCAATCCTGTAAAATATCAAAATGGGGGGTTTTTCTTAGCTTAAACAAAACAGAGGTAGTGTCAATTCAACAAAATAGTCAATCACAAATACACTGGTATGAGGGGAAACCTTGCTGTTAAACTCAAGTAGAACTGCATTCTTAAAGGCTTTTAGGATACTCTGATCCATTTTGCACAAAAATTTATTGTACGATACATATTGTTATAGATTGAGGCCTTACTTCGAGCAGCAAAACTGAGTGACTTTCCTAGTTTGTTTGTTTTCCTTTATTGTTGTTGTTTTGTTTGCATAATCTTTATTTCCTCTTGTGACTGGTCAAGAATTCTGAACACTTAGAACTAAGCATCTGGTGCTGACAGTGATTTTCAATAAGAATGGGTTTAGTTTACGTGTGTTGTATTAACTGTGAAAGAAACCTTTTCCCAAAAGTTTCAGACAATCTGTAAGGTGCGTCAAACACTCAATGAAGGAATGGTCTACTTGTCTCCTGCTTGGAATAATTACTTCATAAGGATGTAATGTGTCTCAATTTGAGTTTAATCTGCTGTATCTGCTCAAGGAACTTAGCTAAAATCTGCTCTGAAAGGGAACAAGCTGTATTCAGCTGTGGTTGCAGCATACTCAGTTCCATCTACCAATTTCCAGCCATAAGTCTCAGAAGAGCCCCTTTGAAAAGGGCAATATGATTTTAAGCAATACACTTAACAATATTCCTTGGTCCCGGAAACTTTTCAAGTTGATGATTCTTTGATATTTTAATAGGGAAACCATAGTGGGAGATCTTGTGGTATAGCATTAATCATCTTATGAAGACTAAGATATATCACTGCTCTGAGCATCAGAGCATTAATTCCTGCTTCAGTGGCTTTCCTATGTAAAATATTTATATTACTTAGATAAATAAACGCAAACCAGTATAATATTTTTCCATGAATGAAGAGGGAGGTAGCAGACCTGTATATCATGAGATAGAGTCAGCTTATGACAATTATTTTCAACACTAGGTATTATTGTTCTATATGTCAATTCCTTGTAAAGAACAACAAATAATCTTTAAAAGACTTTGTTACAAGTAATTCCTTTTCAAGTGTTACTTTTGTGTGGACGGCGTTAATGAAAAGGATCACATTTCCAAAATACAAAAGTCTTACATTTTGGAGAAAACAGATGTCATGTTTCAGGGTCAGACACATATATAATTTTAAGAAGTTCTGTGTGTTAAGGAAATTCAAGCAGGAGATAATGTCCATAGTCAGGCCATTACTTAGGGCTTTCTGTTTAAATGAGGTCACACATAGACTCCTACGTGTACCAACGTTTTGGTTTGCCTTAGGAGGTTTGTTCTTTTGCTGTTTATTCTAAAAAGAAACTTCTTCTTTTCAAATGGATGTATATAATATTTCTGCTTGGTTGCTTAGCCTGTTGCAGCTATTGAAGTCTTTTGTGCAGCCCAGCCAGAGCAATCTGGGGGAAAAAAATGTTAATACTGTCACTTTCTATCATTTCTAGACCAATAAAATTAAAAACATCTCTAGTGCAGTATAATAATATAGGAAAAGCACTTAGTATTGCTTTTAGGGGCATTTACCATTAAATAAAGCTTTTATTTTAATGTTGAAGAATATTATACTTTCCGTAAGTATTTCCAAATGGTCCATTGTGCTGAAAGAAAAGATTGTAGGGTATTTGCAGGATCAGACATTTTTGTGTCTGTTGAAAAGCTAACAACAGTGTAATTTTGATGGTATTTGAGAAATGTCTCAGACTGTGACCTGTGATACTTTGAAAGAAATTTTCATTAAATATTAAATGATGTTGCAGAGATATTTTAGAACTTGGAAAGGGTTTTTCATGTTGCACTTTTTTTTTTTGGTATGCTTCCTAGAATTGGCCTTATGGTTGTAAGCCATAGAAATTATTTGGAAGTAGCTAATAATGTCTGTATAGCTGTTAAATTAATCCACAGCCATTAAAATGCTCTAACAATGGGCACTCCCATTTTGCTGTTCTCACCTATTAAAAAAGTGCAGCTTAGAAAAGAATTATATTCTCTTGTTTCTGCTGCACTAGGGATCCAATATTTTGTATTCTTACATTGATTTTACTCCTAATGAGACTGGTGATGCTCACTTTTCTTGATAAGCCCTACCTAGATGAAATTTAAAGATAAATAGAGCAACTATTAAATGAAAATATATTTCAGCTTTGGTCCTTTTGTCCAATATGCTGTATTCCCTTTCACATTTGCATCATCAGCAGGTTTCATAAAGCATGGTTTCTTTTCCATCATCAGTCTTCCAATAAAATGTGAATTCTTATTCCAGCAGAAGAAAACCGTGTCAGGTCATTATTCCTGGATGAAGCAAGATGTGAACTGATCTTTTTTTGAAGCCTGCTTTCCATTCAAGTCTGCACATACCTGATAGTAGATAATTTATATCTAAATTATGTCTTTCTGGAATACTTCTCATGATACTCTCACAAGATGTTGCAAAAACCTTTCTAAGGCAAAGACAGGACAGGATAGATGTGTTTCTTTCTTTTGATTTGAAAGGACAGTTATCTAATTTCTGTAGTGATACTGAAAAAATATGGTGTATTCTTGCTGAATCAGTGTAGGCTGTTAACTGCATGTGGCTCTTAATTGTATCTGCCTTAGAGTCTAGCTGCACATAAGTGGTTTGCTTATGTTTTCTAGTATTTTTGTGGAAACTCCATTTAAGTTAATTGATCTGTAGTTTCGTGGTTGCTTCTTTTTGAGGAAGCTACATGCAGGCACAAATTTGACTGTAGTAAATGTAGCTCACTGAATATAAACAGTCTGAAGTTAGTGCATATGGTTTCCATAACTTGCAAGTGGAAAGAGGAAAAGAGACTGTAGAGCCAGCACCTGAGAGAAATGGCTCTCTGAACTGTTTTGAGTATGTGGGTGAGAATTAAGATTGTTCCATTTGCCCTGATGCCTCTTGTGCAGTGTGACAGATAGAGCTGCAGGAGTTAGGATGTTGTTTCTGACAAGGCAGGATCAGAATTTCTGACAATTTTCTGGCCTACCCATTTTACTGCTTTTGGCTGTGTGTATAGCCCAGTAAATGTGGGTTTTGTTCCAGTATGTTCCAATATGTTGTCAATGGTGTGTATTAGAGCTCTACCAGTTGAGTCAAGTTATTTTACCTTTGTCTACCCTTCTTATCACTCACTGTTTTTCCTAGGGTTGACCAGTATGGCTTTGATTTTTAGGTGGCTTGCAACAATTGTGCTGGGGCTATGAGCAGTTCTCAGTAATGTTAGGCTGATGAGAAGACTCAAGGCTACCAAGATCCCTAGAAACATAAAGCAGTGAACTTCTAAGAGCTTCCAGTGTTTTTGCTCGTGGTACTCATCATATGCCTAGCAGCCCGCAGCAGAGATACCATTCCTGCCAGTGAAACATTGTATGTCCCTGTTTCTTCTTTTGCAGCTGAGATTTTGAGATTTTTTTATTTGTGAATTTTGGTCTGTGACTTAAAAGCTATGAAAAAGTTGATCATCTCTGGCCTAGGCACTAAATGGTTTTTCAGTGACTTTTCTATTTATGAAATGCTCACTTACCACCATGAGGCCCGGCTGCTTTTCCAGTGCTCCAGATAAACAGGAGAGTCACAGACCAAAAAAATAACGTGCTCAGTTGTTATAGCCTCAGGTAGCTGATTCTGAAACTTGCCCTTTTGAAGGCTACTGTGAGACTTTTCCACAAGGGAAAACTTTAATGTTATAATGGGTAAAAAATTAATAAATGTTGGTGGCTTAAAATTAGGATTGATCCCAGTTATGTGGGTGGCAGGGATAGGGAGCAGGTAGCCATGTTACTGTGACATACGGAGTTGTGACAATTGCAAAATTGTATACGAAGTGGAGGACTTGATGGCTTTGAGTGACTAATTGAGAGCATTCTGATTACATGTGCAAACCAGAGCATTTTGCATGTATGTTTTCTTCATAAAATGGGAGAGAGCTGCCAAATCCTAACATTTCTTCTACTATTGTGAGAACTGCTGATCAAAAGAGAATGGGCCTCCTGCATCTTTCCCACTCTTTCTTCTTTCTCAGAATCATGAGTATTTCTAGTAGTCACAATATCTTTACTATTAGTCATTTGTATCCTGTAGAATAATGTTAGTGTTTGCTACCATCTGTAACTGCTTAGCACATTCTTTCTTCTCTTATCTCCATTTTTAGCTGTACATCCTTGACCCCTGGACCCAGCTGTGATCGTTTTAAACTACATATCCCTTATGCGGGAGAAACACTCAAATGTAAGTTAAAAAATCTTGCAGCTGTATCTTGCCTTTTCTTTCAGTGTTCTGTGTCTTGCTAATTTTCTAGTGTGTCTGTCTAACTTTATGAGTTTTGAAATACATGGGCTTGTTGTTTTCTCTTAAAGCTTCCATTCCAAGAACGTGCAATTGTCAGGAACATGTAGTATTTAAGATAAGTTTTAAGGCTTCTATGAGACTACAGTTTTGCAAAGTGAGTTCTAAAAGCCAAAAGTCACAACCTACCCCCTGGTATTTCTAATAAAATGTTATGACTAAGACAATCTCGTGACCATTTTTAGATTCATTTATAAGTTGTATATGTTTTGTGTTGTTTCTTTCTGTCTCTTTTAGGAATAATTATTTATTAAGCTCCAATAAAAGATGTTAGCCTGCTATTTTATTATGTGTCTTTAAACAATGACTGGTATAATTGACCAGATTGGAGATATGTGAATTTGATTTTTCTGATTTAGTAGTATTGTTAAATCATCTTTATGCTTAGAGAATCTGTAGACAGCTAGTTCATTTGCCCACTCTTAGTGTGTGTTCTATTTGTCTTAGTTTGTGTTTTGTTTGAAAGGTTTAAAATAAAATTTACTTTTGTATATTTTTAGAAGGTAACATTTTCTAAATACATGAACTGCTGAAAAAATGGTTGTGTTGTTTTTATCTCTAACAACTTAAAAGTAAGAGAGGATGAAGAATTTCAGATAAAGTAAAATTCAAGGCTTGGCCCCCAAAATAGCTGAGGCTTCTTAAGAAAAGAAGGCTCAGGGCAAATCTTACCAATATTTATAAATACCTGATGGGGATAAATGAAGAAGCCTGGCTCTTCCCAGTAGCCGTCAATGAAGGGAAATGGTCACAAATTAAAATGTAGAAAATCCATTCAAACACAATAAAAACTATTTTGCAAGGGTGGTCAAGAAGTAGAACAGCTTGTGCTCAGAGCTTGTGTAGTTTGTGTATCTCCATCCTTGGTACTGTTCAGAACCCAGCTGGATATGACCCGTGGCAATCTGCCCTGTTTGCCCTGCTCTGAGCTGAAGGATTAGACTAGGCAGTGTCCAGTGGTGCTGTCCAGTCTTAGCTGTCCTGTGAGTCTGTGAAAGTATGCTGTCTGGAGGAGCAGGTGCTTGGTGTGAACAGAAATGGTAAGCATTTAAAACACTGCTTTGATTGGATCCATTTAGACTGGGTCATAAACATGCTGTAGCTCTCCAAGACATTTTAAGAATTTTATTAATTCTGCAGCTTTTTTCTTTGGTTGTTTTTTTTTAAATTATGTCATGCACTGGAAGTCCTTATCCTTTATGAACAGAAATCAACACAATTAAGCTTCGTATATTCTAGAAGTACCTTAAAGCTTCCGTTTGCCACCTGTAAGGAAAGTTGTCTTTCCCAGAAGTTGATCTGGAAGCTTACTCAGGTGTTCAAGAGAGGAACCAGGCAGCTATAGCTATCAGTCTACTATAGCTATTTTGACTATTTTAAATACATGAAATTATGGCTCAAGAGGCTTACTAATTATTTTTTCTCACAAAATAGAATTGGAAGATTTAAGTCCTAGCTAGTAATTATTTTAAGACAAAAGAAGTGTTTCTGCATTTGTTCAGAAGTCTTGTAAGTAATGGCTGTATTGTATGAAGCCAACTGCCCTCCCAGGTAGAACTTTTATTTTAAAAATTGTTAAAATGTGTGGTAAACTCAACCTGTTGAGTCTTGATGTGTTCTGCAATGTGTAGTAGATTCCACTTGAGTCAAAATAAGTTTCACTGGATGACATGCTTTGTAGAATGATATCCTGTTCTTTGGGACCATGTTATCCTATACAGGGCTGTGTTTGTACATTCTGAGAGATGTAAGTCTTATTTCAAGTAGAGGCTGAAGCGGTTCCTGATTCATAAATGAAAATGGATAGACTAAAATGCCCATATGCAAGTGTACAGGCATAATGACTATATTCATGTGTTAAATGACTGTAGTCCCATTAAAGTTCCTAGAAATATGGTTATGGAATATGCATTAAATTTCAGTATCAAGAAATCTGAAGTTTTTCTCCAGTGTTCTTATATTTTTTGTATCATATACACAATTAAACAAAAACAACCTACAGAGCATGTTATATATTTTAACAAATACAACTGAAAATGGTGTAAACAAGTGCATCTTTTTCAGAGGTGTCTAATAATAGCTGTGAATTCAAGTAATAATAATCCTCCACATTTCAGTGTTACATGTTTGAAAATGCTGTGAATCATTAAGTCTCACAGCATGTGGAATAAAACAGTGATGTGAGCAGATTCAAGAAAGCTTTAATAATTTTGTGTTTAGATCTGTAACAGTGGCAGGGGAAGACAGCCGTAGTGTGCAAAGGGAGATGTTTAGATGCTTTGTTGTAGGCTGTTGCTAGATATGTTATCTTTCAAGGGCAGAATATTTCTACAAAGGAAAATTGCGAAATCTGCCAGAATAAAAAGATTGGCTGAAGGCGTTCAGGATCTCCAGTGTATGGGCTGGAGTGTGTAGTGTGTAGTTCCTTTGTGGTTCGTGTTACATCCTCTTTGCAACAGATTAGGTCTTTGCATATCATCAATCATAACTGCTGCCACTGCACAGGCACCCTTGTAGCAATCCCAGTGTGTTGGAAACTGTTGGTGTGCAGCTTTAGGGAAGTGTAACTGCACAGTGCAGTCCTGTTTTCCAAAAGACCAGAAAGTTCACAGCTTCTCAAAAAAGGAGAAAGGGTGCTTGCAGGCAAGGCTAACTACCTGTAGTGTAAAATAATGGTTTTGTAAACTTTGGTAGGAGCAAACATGTTGTGACTTTGGAACAGCTTGTTGGCTGTGTAATGGGGTTTTCTTAAGATGTCACGTTCACCTTACTTTTGCATGTATGCAGAGCTGCTGGAATGTTACCCTGGAGAGTTACTCATCTCCAGCCAGAAACCTTGGAGATAGCCACAATTTATACTGGAGAAAATACTATGCCAGTGTTCAAGATAAATTAATTTGTTGTACTAATTGTCTTTCATCACACTTCAAGTGATGCTTTCAGGGAGGCACTTTTACTTTATTCTGTAAGGGAAATAATTTTTTTTGTTTTCATAGTGGGAATATTCAGAAAACTTGAGCCTAGTCTTGCTAGACTGTCAGTTGAAATCTGAGATGGCCATATTGTTTTTATTAGTTCATCCAGTACTCAATGTTGTTGCATTAAGCTCCATGCTTTTCTCTGTATTTGAATTTTTCAGAGTTCTTAATTGGAGATTTAATTTCAGGAAGACTGTCTGTAATACACTCTAAGACGTTGAATCTGTGTTTCTAGG
The DNA here is from genome assembly GCA_013399835.1 of Leptocoma aspasia. NCBI lineage: Eukaryota > Metazoa > Chordata > Aves > Passeriformes > Nectariniidae > Leptocoma > Leptocoma aspasia. The sequence goes on from VXAX01007691.1 coordinate 129,431, forward strand.
ACAAAACCTACTTTGTGTGGTATGCAGAGGTATCCTTTATTGCTAACTGGACCACAGTATCTGCTTAGAAAAGTTCAGTATTCTTTCTGATGAAATATTTCTGTATTTTGAGGTTAAGTGTTCTGTAACTCTTGCAGATGTTTCAGTCTTAGTTGATAAAACATCAATGCAGATAGCAGCAGAAATTATCAGAATAAGCAGAGTTACAAGCTGCAATAGTCTTTATAATTAAAACATGCCATTTAGAATCAAATTACAATTTTTTTCCAGAAAACCTTGGAATATCTTGGGTTTGGCTTTTCTTTTTCACTCAAGCTTTCATTGTTGCTTGCTAGGGAACCTGACTTTTTTTTTGCTTTTGCTCTTCACATTTTCTTTTTCAGGCACTGATGCCTCCTTCCCTCTCTGACCTTGAGTGCTGTCATCTGGAATTTCACAGTGATTAAACAATGTGCTGCCCTTGCAATGCTACTGTTCTCTGTGGCCTCTTGAACTCTAATATTTTCATCTTCTGTCTGATTTTCACTGTTTTTATGTGAGTGGATTATAGCTCTGGATTCTACTGCCACCACTTTGGTTTCCTTGATCCTGAAGAACATTTCCTTTGTCTCTTTTGAAGCTTAGTGTTTCATTTTTTGCTTCTGATTTTTTCTTGCTAGATTCTTACTCTTTTTGGTTATGGGCCTTAAAGGAGGAAATCAGTCTTGATGCCTAACCAGTCCAAGAATATTGCCCATAATACACATTACAAAATTTCATCTGTTTTTATTCCTGTGATAGAACTCTTTCAGTAATTTCATCCAGTCTTCTTGTGGATTTCTATTTTAAGGAAGTAATTAAGAACAGACAAAAAGATAAATATAGAGAACAGCCTGACCTCCTTATTGCCCCTTTAAAGGCTGCTTTTGCCAAGTTATTTGCTAAACACTTGTTTATTGTGCCAATAAACAATTGTAAAAATGATTTTTCAAGTTACTGTAAGATTTAAGATTCTCATAAGTATGTTGCTGCAATGCATGTGTTAGTGCTTTTTGCACCATTTTACACTGGCTGTATTTAGGTTGAGACTCTTACGGTAAGGACTTTCTGATTGCTATAATTCAGATTATATTTAGGTGTTATCCTTACCTATGTGATAAATGTCTTTTTGCTGGGTCATGCAACTTAACAAGAACTTTTCCAGGCAATATGTTTTCTGAAGTTTGCCTGAGGCTTGCTTTATGTGGCAGGAGTAATAAATCTTTTTCCCTCAGTAACCTGTTCATTATCTAATGAATGTATCTAATGAGAGTGTCAAAAGAGAGTCTAATCTTACACATATTTCTTCTTTGAATACAAAGTTTACAACAATATTTCCCCCTTTTAAATAATCGCTTTCCTCTTACCTGGGTTCTTTGTTCACTTTTTCTTATGTTCTGGACTTCCCTTGAGCAAGTAAATTACAGAAGATTTTGCAGTTGTAAGTGTTAGTGTATTTCTTCATCAAGAGAAGTGACCTTAGAAGTATTTATGTACGAGTGTGGACTTAGAGAGGCTTAAAAGATTTTCCATTAGGCCTCCACAGTGGTATTGCCATAGTGCCTTGCTGCCTTGCTCTTTCTTCCTTTTTTCATCTGTTTGGGCTGCACATACTGGTGATGGTCTCAGGTTCATTTGCTTGAATCTATTTATCCTTTGCCTTTACCTTTCCTTTTCTCACCTACCCAGTGTTTCTGTTTTAATTTCAGCAGTGTTGCCTGGCTTTAATTTCTACCAGTATCTTATCCCATCTTGAATTAACTGTTGTTTTCATCTTTGTCCTCTTCAATTCTGGTACTAAGATTTCTGAGAAAGCAGATTTCTGCCCAGCTACAGAACTGTAAGTTACTGAGATTGTCTTGATGCATTCTTGCTCAACTTGAGATCCAGTTTACTTAATGTTATTCCATTTTTGCAGGTTTTGCCACTTTGCAAAATAACATGCTTTCTGTAGTCTTACAGCGCTTTTTTTTTCTCCTACAGCAGCATTTGTCAGTTGAAGTTAAAGAAAAAAATGACCCACACCTGTAACCATTTGTCCAAGAATGAAATTAACATCCTGCAAATTCATCCAACATATTTCTTTCTTCTGTTGGAAAAGTGGGACTTGATTCACTAACCTAACCTATAGGTGTCTTAACTCAGAGGATCCTAAGAATACCTTGCTTGGCATTTTCAGCTTCTGACCCACAGGGCACTGACCTCTCTAAAAACCATGTATCATAGCTGCTGTAAATGTGCTCTGAGGCATCTCAAAGGAGACTAAACCGCTTGGTTTAATCAGCTGCACCAAGTTTATGGAGACTTGGTCTTTCACAGCCTTGCGTGCAGTGGAGGAGCTAGAATTTCTTCTGGAGTGTCACAGAGGTGCTGAGAAGTTGGTTTGATTTTTCTAATGCAATCAAATAACTTTTTTTCAAATTGTCCCTCTATTATGAGATGGTTTTGAGTCTTTAAGCTGACTTTTCTACCTTTCTTTTTCTGATATCTCAATTCGCACATCACGTTAGAAATTAAGCTCAAAAACATACTTTAGTTGCAAGAATAGCCTGTCAGCATCAGTACCACAGCAAAGTAGAATTACCCATGTACCTTTTTTCAGTAGTAGTATTAGGTTTGTATTTCACAAGTTTTATTGTAATTTCAGGAACTAATCTTTCTTGCCAACCAATTAGAAAAGGGTTCTATGGGTGTTATATTACTGGTTTTGACTTAAACCCTGCAGAGCAAATTCTTTAGCGTGGAATCCAGTGGTAAGGATTCCAGACAGGTCTGCATTTAGTTAAATCCTTTCATACTGACTGCACTGACTTAGTGTCTTGGTTGCAGGTTGTAGTGAGTAGCTGATTATTGTTGTATCTGTAAAGAGAAATAAAACTGGCTGGTTTAGGTAAGAATTTGTTTATAGAAGAGACTGATCAGTGGTTCTTGTCTACAGTTTGCATGGCTACTAGAAGAGACAGGTTGAATTTTGAATTGATGAATAATATAATTCTACTGGTTTTTCCTTTTTAATACTCAACAAGAGCACTTTCTCTATTTTCCCAGAACTGACTGTGCACGTAGTTTGGTCTCTTGCTTCAGCAATTGCCTTATTACCTGTGAATGCATTTTGTGATCAAGTTGCATTTGCATTTCTTAAAAGACAAACGGGTTGATCTCTTTCATAACAAATTCCATTCAAATTGGTCTTACTCTAGGTTGCAGTGGCCTCACATGTTTCTTCTACATACTTAGTGCTGACTTAGAAATTCTTGGTGTCAGAAGAAACTGAAGCATATAGGTATACTTTCAAAAGCTGAGGTTGGAAAGTTAGCTGGTGGGCTACTTCCTAATTTTGCTACTGTTGGTTAAACAGGGATGTGAATGCTGTGGCACTCCTAGCATGACATTTTTCAGTACTACAAATTTATAGTATGGTTTAAAAAAGAAGAAAAGTACCCCAAAAATGAAGTTACCAGGAGAGGAAAAACTGGATAGGCCAGTGGAAAGTGATTGTAGGGATTTTAGAAATTTCTCTGTTTCTTGCTGAGAAACACCTTTCTTGCTTGTAGTCAATTCTCATTCCTCTGTTAGATTTGCTTATGCATTTTGATAGATGAGAAAAGAACAAATCATGTGGGTTTTAAAAGAAATTATAGATTTAAGTATTAAATTTTCTATCTTTTTGTCTGTGGGGAGCAAATTAACTTTTCTTTTGAAGTTCTGCGAAGTAAAACATTTCAACATTTAATGCTGTTTGCCTGAGGAGAAAGAAAGGAAGAGAAAGTAATATTTTTGGATAATTGGAAATGTAATTCCATCAAAGTAATTATTGGCTGGTGTATCTACAACAAAGAGGAGTGTGAAGGTTTTGCTTGCCTTGCTCTTACCCTGGAATGGTCAGGGTCAGTAGTACTGTGGAGCACCACACAGTTGGCCTTCCATCAAGGGAATCAGGACAGAGTTGAAACATATGCAAAACTAGAAACTTGTGCTGGAGATGCAAGGAAAAGGGTATTTGTGTCATTTAGGTGAAAAGAGCAGAGAATGCACGACTATATTGATTTTTTCATTGTCTTTTTCCTCCAAGGTTAGAATGGTAAATGTTTGCAAACTCTAAGCACAGTAATTTTGCAAATTACTTCATTGATTCAAAGTGTTACTTTTACCCCAGCACAGTTATATTTGAAGAGGGTAAGCCACCGATAATATCATGTAAGCATTAAATATAGTACTTGTTATAAAAATGGCTAATTCTAGTAGGTCAAGACAAGCTGTTAACTTGTGATTCAAAACATTTAGCACCTTATATTTTGTAAGCTTACTGCAGAGGCTAGTGTTAATATTTATGTGTGGTAAAACCAGATTTGCAATGGCTGTTGTGATTGTTTAAATACCTTTTATTTGAGTGTAATGAAGCATTTTTTATTCACGTGTCATAGCCCTGCCAAGCAAACTGTTAACTGCAGTTTTAGTGTCTCTGGGTTTTGATATTTAACAAGAACAAAACTAAGCTTTAGGGTGGATTCTCTTATCTGTAGTCTGATTTGTTACTGTGTGGTTTTGCTGCTGTAATTTAGGAAAATAGCTCATGCTCACGGCTGCGAATAGGGCAAACGCCTTCATTGGTGCCTCAGCCTCTTAGGGTCAAAGGTGTTGCCTTTTCTGTTCTAGTATGTAAACTAAGCAAGACATAAGTGAGACTGTATGGAAGGGGAGAGCACAGAGCAGAAAAGTTGGAGAGACTGGGGGTGATGTGTGTGGATGTCTGATATGGTTAAAAAAAAGGTTCTTTTTTCTTTTGTTGTAGGAACTAGCTGAACATCTTTGTATTCATGGCAGAAGTGAGATTTAATAGTATAAGATTTGACTGAGGGAATTTTTTTTCATTTTTTAAATATGTTAAAAATTTGTTCTAAGGTCAAATCTTTAATAGTAAGATGCTGTCTTTAAACTTCCAGAATGAAAGCCACTGATGATAGAAAATCACTGCTCTTTTCTAACTGTTAACAGTGAAGTGGAAACAACATTTTGTTCTGTACTTCGTCTCTATTAAATTGTCAGCCAGCCTGTGTGAGGTTTGATAGTAGCAGAATAAATTAGGGTTTACATTTGGCTAAAAACCTACGGTACTGTAGGAAGGAGGGCATAAATGGTACATTTCTGTTTGGTTAGAACATAAGGACAATGGCATCGTTCTTTGTTTCTGTAGGGTTGTAAAATATTTTGAGTATGGTCTCAGAAGTAGTGTTTTGTGAATGTATAATTAACAGGCACTGAAATACTAGTTTTATTTATTCTGAAGTCTGGAGAACCTATGTAGCTATATAAAATGTGGTCTTTTGGAACTTGAATACAGTATAGGATAAATAACCTCGATACATACATTGGCATTAATATTGATATATTTGGTCTCAAAGTGACTTTTATTGAAAGGACTTGGGAATTTAGATTTGAGGCATGTTTACCCTGGACAAGTAGAAGCCATTTTAGCAATTATAAATAATTATGAGTAACAGAAAATCAAATATCACAATGTTAATTTTTACTCTGGATTCTGTCCTTCATACCTGAATAGTTACTTGGTATCAGTAGGTCATCAACACTTTTAAAATCTAAATATCTGCATAGTTGGTCATTCACTGTGGATAAAGACTCATAATGTGACTGATATTTAGTGGAAGAAGGGGTCTGACAGAAGGTCTAAAGAACAAGTATGAGCATGTGAGATAGGTAATAGATTGGTTTGTCCAGCTGCAACGTGATGCACCTGACCTCGGTGTGACCACACATCACAGCTGAGTGGTCAGAGGAGGGTACCATGTCCACATGTCCCTGACCCCCCAGCATGAATCACTGCATGGCATATGCAGCTGACCTGAACCCCAAATGGTCAAAGTTTACCACCTAGCATGTTAAACTGGTAATGCCATCTTTAATTCACTGTTATATTGAGCACTGCATATGACGGTGTTGTGGGAGCTGCTGTGAGTTCACTCTGTGAAAGGAAAGAGTTTGTACCTACTTGAACCTCCATGTTGCACCCACTGCCACAGCTTTCCTGAGGTTCACCCCTTACTGTGCAGCTCGTAGAGGTGGGTATGGTTTATTGCTGATCTCACTACTCAAGCAGAGTCTTGATGCTGCCTCGTGATGTAGGGTTCTGTAATAGCTTTTCACTTTCAAATGTGAAGGTGTATCATCAAAAATATGCTGTTATTTTGATCTTCTTTTATTCTAAGCAGCTTTTTTTAGTATGTGTGTAGTTGGAGTGCAGCTCTTAAGTGAGCTGAGCTGTAGATATATCTATCTACTCTTTCACCAACTCTGTTAAAGCAGGAATGCAGAGAATGAAAAGCATGCAGCTAGCACCTGCATAATGAAAAGTGTGTGCTAAATGAGTTACTTAGCATCAGGTAGGAGCATGGCAGAAGCACAGGTGCAGTCCTTCCTTTGGAGTAGCATTGGGCTGCCTAAGTCAGGGGCCAGGCTTTATCAGTGTGCTGTTTTCTGAGTTATTCATAACTCATATTCATGCCCCTTTCAAAGCTCAGTCAAAGAATGTATTAAGGTGAATCTCCTTCAGTACATAACCTCAAGTTCACTGCTCTTTATGTAGAAATTGACGAGGTTGTTGAAAGGAGACATGCACAACATTTTAATTGCAGTAAATATCAAGAAAAGGGTTGTGTCATGGTGTTGTAGACACACAGCTTGTGGTAATTGGGAATGGGGCTGTGGCTCAGCCTCATCCCCAATGGGCTACAGCTGTGTAAGACAGGTGAGTGGTATTGAAGGCAATGAGACATGGAGTGCTGAGGTTGGCCCTGACCAACCACAAAAGGGTGGAGAGGACACACAGGTGAAATGCATGTGAGATCAAGAGTTTAAAAGGTTGTACTGAGGAGCAATAAAAAGCAGATGCTTGTAGCCGTGTTTAGTGTGGTTGTGGCTCTTCTGTCCCTCTGCTATATGATGGTGGTGTAGGAACTACCCAATCTAGTGAACATCAACTTTTTTGAGTTGTTCAGTTCTGTATTACAGTTCAGACTAACCTAGTAATTATTTTTTCTTACGCCATATAGATGCGTTTCCTGTTGCAATTTTATGCCTTTTCCTCCGGGACTGGTGCCCGTTTCATTCTTTGAAATGGAATTTAAATGAAATGAAAGGTTTTATTTTTATTTTTGAGTGTGTTGGAAATTTTAACTGGCAGACCTCTGCTATTTTCTGCACCCCATACTTACACGTGCTCCTGACAGCTGTGAAAGGAAGGTGGGAGTGCGGACAGGAGACACCCACGCTGTGTTCTGCTCGTCGCATGATCAGTGAGTTTGTGATTTGGAGCCATGCTGTAGAGAATATCTACCCCAGACTGGCCAGTGGCGTCTTGCTCATGAGCCTTCACCCTCTGCAATTAATCTTCCTGGCATCCTTGCTTCCAGCTAAGGGCAGGATAAGTTTACAGAATATCTGCAATTAAAACTGTCATGTTAAATGCCTTGAGATGGTGACATCACTGAGCTACCAATGTGGCTTTACAAGATTTGTTCATCTAATGCTTTTCTCCAGTCCTGCATTCACAGTTTTTTAAGAAATAAAAAGTGGTCTAAATTTCACTGAACAGAATTGTTGATAAGGATTACCATGCTGGTTTTACTTTGCTGTGTGGATTTTAAACAAGTTGTAACGCATAGTAGGCAGTCTTTTTTTCTGATGTCTCTTACCTCATAAATCTGTTTTATGCAAAAGCTCAGTTATTCTTTCATATTGTCATAAAGAATGATGGGGAGGTAGACAAGTAAGGCTAGAAACACTTTTTTTTTTAGATTTTTTTCTTGAGCAGTGGATGAGTTTTTTTGAAAGCTCAGATGCATATGACCACCTCTTGATCTATATGAACTCTGAAGTATATGTACTAGTAAAATACTAGAGCCCAAATTTCTTTTAATTGCAAGTCTTGTGACACTGGCAAGATGAGATCTCAGTGCCAAGCTGTGATGAAGTCTTATATTTTCAGTTAATTTTCATCTCTCCATTTAAATGTGCAATACTGCATTTCTCTTGGCCAGAATTTGGGTAGTTGGAATGGTTCCTATTGAACTGTGTATGCTTCCTTCTAAGAGTTGGCGGTGGTGAGGAGAAGAGGGGGGAGTAAGTGCTACTAATTTTTAAAAGCTCTGGTATTTTGAAAGTCGTGACCTTTAGTAGTTTGCAATTGACTTTTAATAGATAAAACACAGCCATCTAAATATGGTACTTTTTACTAAAACAAGATCACTTTTCTAACTTGATGTTTTGAGGCAACCCTCAATAGTGTTTGAATTGCCATTTGAGATACAAAGCAGTAATATAGCTCATGTTTCATTGCTTGCAGAGGAGGAAGAAGCTGCACCTCAGGAATTTGACTTCATCCTCCAAAACATCTGATGCTTATCTTGCATGTGAATTTTTATTAAAATTATATGGATATATACATTAAATATATGTAATGAAGCTGTCAAATTCTGTGTTAAAAATGTGTGTTGTATGGGATTATTTTTTTTTCTATTTATAAGCATATACATAAAAGTGCAAACAATGTTTTCATTTATTAATTTTCAGGGGATATAATTTTTAATGCTCACTATCCTGACCTGCCACCAGATTTTATCTTTGGAGAGGATGCTGAGTTTTTGCCAGATCCTTCTGCCTTGCATGTAAGTACTTTACTGTTTGAGAACCTTACACCATGCAGAGAGACTTTGCTTTTTTAGAATAGCTTCAGGAGCAGGAATTTTATAACAATGTAAAATGAAAAAGAAACATGCCTTTTATCTCACTGGTATTTTGAGTTGTAAACACATTGCTTTCTAAAGTGATTTAAAGTTAAATCCATAAATGTGGGAAGGGAGGGGATGCAAAGTTTAAAACATTTTAATCAAGACAATATTACATTTATAATAGTTACTTAGAATATCTGTAAAAATATGTCTGTTTAATATCTGACCATCTGAAATTATTTCTCAGAAAAAAAGTTGATAAATTGTGTCTTTAAAAGCATTTATCTCTATAATAAAGTAGTGTAATTTGGTGTCACATTGTTGATTTTTGTTTTCTGTTGAGGAAGGATATATCTAGCTAATATGTTATGGGAACCACTGTATTAAAGAAAGCTATCTGCTCATGTGTGTTAGGATTATCTAGACAAAGAAATTACTTTCTGAAAGGTGGGAGGAACCAAAATTAGTGAGAGAATGCTTTTATACAGCCTTGTTACTATTGAAGAAGAAACACCACAAGCTGAAACCAAGCATTTTGTTCACTGGTCATAGTTACCCTCAAGCAGTAGAGCCTTGTTTGAAGAAGCTATCAGTGCTTATGCTTTTACAATACTTCTCCCTCTCGAAGCTCATTAGTAGTTACTAATGAGACAGTGCAGAGCCCTCACCTGCAGCTCCTCTTGTGCTTTATGAGCACATCTCCAGAGGTCCCCAAGGAAATTGGTGGCTGTTGTGCTGTGGTACGGGTGCCACTATAGAGGCTGAACATGTCCTTGATGCGTGACATGACAGGTGTTGGGTTTTGGTTTTACCTTTCACTTCATAGTAAGTTATAGTGAAAAATCAGAGGAATTGGTTTTAATAATTATTTTTAGCATACGTAATAGAACTTTTAAAAAGTGAATGTCGTATTTCTTTTCTTCTCCTGGTCACTTTGCTGTTAAGCTCACAAACTCCTTTGGGCAGGAGGCATGGTGCTGATGAACAGCTATTTCATTACACTAGTTTATAGAAAAGGTTTTTCTTTCTGTGGCAATTCTAGAATTGTTCTCATACTCCTTTATTTATCAATTCTATTTTCCTCTTTTTCTCATTTCTCAACCTTCACAGTCTTACAACCTCCTGAGAAGTGTTCACATTAGCAACTACTTTTTATAGTTGATATTAAAAGAAGAGAAGCACCTTTTAATGTACTAGAAAAACAAATTGCAAATGAGATATAATTTGGGACATCTTGCAGAAATGCTGTTCAGATGGAGAAGCTTGCTGAGAGTGGTACAGTGCCATATTTCTCATGTGAAAAGAAGTCACTAACAGTTGTGACCTACAGGAAAACCTGCAAAGATAAAAACATACTTATTTTTCTTTCTTTATTACATTGTTCATTAATGATGCTTCTTTTGGGAGTGTTGCTTTTCTTCTGCCTAAGCACAGAAAAAACTTCTTGTCTTTTTTGTTGGAGAGCAATTTGGAAGAGCCATTTTCTTCTTGATACACAATGAGAATTAACCAGACTATTTGAAAGTAATTAGAAGAAACCAAAGAAGAAATCTGCAGAAGCCAGCAGTGTTCCTTTGGTCATTATGCCTTGCTGAAGCATTCCCTGTGTAAATGTAACCTTTAGTTCATCCTGATGGTATGGGAGCATGTTATTCCCACCTTGCAGCTGTGGTCTACATAGTGTACCTTTAGTTTTGTATTCACTGTTTAAAGCTCCATGTGGTTTGTAGATTTTTTCTTCGGAACATTGCATCAACAATAACTTGCTTATTATGCTAAATCTTTGAATAGCTCCCTTTTTTCCACAAACGTGAAAGCTGTTTAATGAAGATAATTTTAATTGAATTCTAAGATACTAGCAGAATTCTTAAATGTGTTAACATAGCTGTCTGCTGACTAGAAGTAAAATACAGATTAGCACATTGACCATAATTCAGTACTCTTAATCTTGAGCAGTCTTCAAATACTTCTGATGCAACAGTTCCTGGCAATCAAAACAGAATCTACCATGCACAAAAGCATGTAGATGTTATTCAATGAGGAGCACAGTCTCTATGTAAGCAATATGTGCCATTGGATCTATGGGAATTCTGACATTGAGCCTGCATGCACTGCTCTCATCTGTCTGAGTGTCTCGTTTTCTAAGAAGTCATCACATGTTAGATGGCTTGAGTCAGGCATTATGCTCTGCATGAAAGGAGAACCAGGTACTCCAGATTCCTCAAGCTCATGTGGCTCTAATGGAGGCTGTCAGTAGGCATCCCCAAAGACATTTGAATGGCTGTGTTGCAAACTGTTTCAGTCACTCTTCGGTTTCCATGGCCATGGGCAGACCTTCCAGTTAGGTGTTCATCTGGGCATAGTAATAGGTGTTCAGTTAAGCAGCTGTTAGCCAGAGAGCTAAAGCAAGATTCCAGGAATCCTCCATTTTAAAAAGTGAATCCTGTAGAGGAATAGTTCATGTTTTGTTTTGTTTGGTTTTTTTTTTTTTCCTGGAGAACTTCTGAATGATTAGACCAGTATTTCAGCAGTAGAGTGATGTGTTGAGCACTTTTGTTTTATAAGCAGGGCTAATGCTTTCTTGAATTAATACTGCAATTGCAGAATCAAGTTGAAAATGCTCGTTGAAATTTAGCTTTGCTTTTGTGTCTTGCACAAGCACTAAAGTCACTTGGATTTAAAATTCAGCTTGAGTCCCAAGTTCAGCACTGCAAAGTATGTGCTTCATTACATTTCTTACCAGTCATGGTTACTCTGCTGCTCTCAGGGTCTAATTTTGTGCATGCTGATCTTGCCAGTGATGTCAACATTGTGGAGCACTTCAGGTGGGGCAAGTGGTCCTTTTGGTTTGTTGTACAGTTTTAATTACAGTCAATGGGCTAAATTCTTTGGGTTGGTGGTGCTGTTTATGCTCAAAGAGTTATTAAAAAGAAACATTTTTACATTTTATTGTCATTAAGAATGTTTTCCTATCAAATGCATTTGATGCTTGCATGTATAGTATGCATAAATAAAATCAGCTTCTCAGAATGTAAATAGAAAAGTTCTTTCCTGCTCTAGTGTTTATTCATTTTGGATGACAAGTATTAGAAATGTATTTTAAAAACAACCTATGATTCACTCCGTTCTGATTAAAAATTCAGTTGGCACACAACAAGATTAGTGATTGTGTACGGATGAGATTAATTTGGAGCTCATTACAATGACGCCAGTTTGAGTAACAAGAATTGTTTGTTATGTTAGCCTAGTTGATTGTTAATGTGAGCCAGTTAATAGCTGAAGTGCTTATTCAAAATGTTAACCCCATTTTTCCAATGATTTTGAGTTATCTTCTATTTGGTGAAGAGGATACAAGAGAAGTATGAGCAAGGTAACTCTGTTCAAGGAAATGGGTATCTTAGTATTCTACTTCATATCCTCAGCTAGTCTCCCCAGAATTATTCTGTCCACCCATTGCTATCAAAAAGGCTTCAGTAGCCATAGTGGGAATGGAGGCAAGAGAACATGAGCATTTCCTGAAGCCTAGTAAGTGCTGAATGTGTCCTTGTGGGCTAGTATGTAGCATATTCCTTGTGGGAATACTTAGTGCTGCGTTTGCATGGGAGAAAGATACTGTCATCACAGACCTTCAGAGAACAGGCCACTGCAGTTCTCATGCCCATACCTAGCATTGGGAGGATTGTTTTCCCTTGTGTAATTGTTAATACTGAGTACAGATTCCAGTCACTGTGGAGTTAATTCAGCTCGTTGTGCTACTCAAGTGTATTGGCTGTCACACTCTATATCTTGTGTAGACCAATGTTTGTTTTTAAGTTCTTGTATTTGTGCTTATTAGACTCATTTGGCTATATGAGGACTGTCATGAAGGTTGTATTTTTTTCTGTGTCTCGGTTCAAAGTCTTAATCATTATTTCTGTTGGTTGCTGAGTTAGCTTTTAATGGGTAGTAAAGAGGTCCTTTAAATATCCCCCTCTCCATTAATTTTTATTTATTTACTCAGGTGCATGAGACACATGTTTAACAGTGTCAGTTGTCCCCCTGCTCACAGTAACTCCAAAAAAGCTCAAACACCCCTTATATTCACTAATGCTGTTTGAACTATTTTGTTCTAAAAAGTCTGTCAGTTGTATTGTTAGGAAAGATTCAGATGTTATGTGTTCTAGTGTGAGAGCCCCCCATAAGGGCAATGAGCTCAATGGTTTTTGGAGTGTGATTTTAAAATATAAAGCCACAGCAGTGGGTTCTGCTTGTCTGAGAAATGCATGGGTAAGTTCAACCTATTTAGCTCTTCTGTGTGTTCTATTTCAAATGGCAGCAGCAGATTTCATTCTTGAACCTGCTGCTCCTGTACTGAAAGCCTTAAATTACTTTGGCTTCAGTTGAACTTGGGGAATTTAAGTGAAACAGAATGCAGAATTGGATCCTTCAATTTATTAGAAGGGTTTTTTTCCTTATTTTGAACTACTTTATATTCCCATTTATTGTGTTCATTTTTCAGCCGTCTTGACTTTATATGTCAATATATGTTTTGATTAACATTTAATTTTCTGAAACAAACATAAATTCTGAAAACTTTTTAATCCTGTCCCTCTCTATTGATCCTACCTATTTGTATATAAAGAAAATGCAGGTATGTGTGCACATGTGTGTATATATATATATGCATATAGTCACTGCAAGTCACTTGCTGAAGTTTGTCTGATATTGATAGGCAATGGAAAAAAAAATCACGTAACATCAGAGAAGTGATTTATTCAGGAACTTTCCCAAGGACTTTTTGACTGGTATTGTTGGCACTTATGGTATACATTTTTATCCACGTTTTTGAACAATAGAGATATGCTGGTGCAGCATTCCTTTTAAAGCCAGATCTGAAAGAATGTAATTTTGAATGTCGTTTGAAATTATTTTGGTATCTGAGTTCCACACTGTTCCTCAGAGAATCACAAAATCACAGAATAGTTAGGTTTGGAAGGGCCCTCTGGAGATGATCTGGTTCAGCCCCTCCACCAAGTTGAATAAGTACTGGGTTTAAAAAATGGGAAATCCCCAAAAGAGGATCCTGGCTGGGAATCCTCTCCTGGAGCAGCCTGGCCAGCTTGACTGCAGCATGTGTGAGGCCAGCATTCAGGAGGTCCTTCTGAGAAGTCACATGGTGGTGAGAGCAAGTGTTAGGAGTATCCATGTAGATGTGTGGCAAAGATGGTGGCTATACAGTCCAGCAGAATGAGTTCAAGAGGATGACAGAAAAAAAGGTTTTCCTGTCATCTTTCCGTCTTTGAGTCCGTCAAGACCTTTCTATACTGGGAAATTATTCCTTTTTCTCCGTGTTTTAGTCTTCTTAATTTCTCTTGCAGCCTTTTGTTTTTGTCCTTTTTGTCTAGAGTTGTTAATATTTATAGGGCTGAGAGATGGTTAGCCACATTGTATTACTTTGTAGTTTTCTATTCATGTAAAATCATTGCATATATTTACCTCACTTTCTTTTTGCCAAAGTTCAGCATTTCTTAGCACAGTTTATAAAACACGGGTTTCTATCTCAAAGCATAGCAGAAGAGAATATGCTGAGGTTAGAAGTTGTGCTTTACTTAATTGCAGCATTTTGGCTTGACTTTTCACCCAGTGAATCCAGAAATTTAAAAAAAAAGAAAAAAAATCTATAGTTTGATAATACTTCTTTAGTTTCAAGGAAGCAAAATATCTCTTAAGCTGGGTAGTTTTGCCTTTCTTGCTTAAATCTTGCTGGTGTAGAAGGCAAAATTAATTCCGTTAGTTTTGTAAAGGGCTCCAGAGGGAAACATTTCCTTTCCTTTTTTGGCACAAACTTCTCTGATCAATTTCTCCCTAGAATATGAAAAATCCAGAATATTAGCTTTTAAACAATAGTATTTCAGTCCAGGAAAGACTAGTTTTTGGAGAGCATTAGGAATGTGCACGGACATTTGACTGAAGGATGGCAAAGTGGGAGAAAATATTTTTCTGCCATACTAAAGTGCATGTGATGAAGAACTTAATCATTGTGCACTAGTAAAATAGGGAGAGAAGACACTTTATGGTTTTCCATTCATAGCAGTGTTTTAGGAAAAAATAATTTTCATTTGTCATATGAGTTTGACCATATTTTTCATGGTCATAGATTTAGATGGGCCAGAAGTTTGGACCAGAATAACAGGATGCTTAAATCTTAATGTAAAATGCTGAAAAAGATGTTTAGGCTTGCATGTCTTTCCTTTGCAGGAAGTACAGTCCTTGCTAGTGGTAAGGGTGGTATAATGAATTCCAGCAAATCATTCACTTTCAAGCCGTATTTCATACCAAATATATGAAGTTGGATATCCCAAGCCTGACATATGAAAGCAGAACATCTTTTAGGTGGAAGTCTGGGAGTACAATGATAATGTGGTGGCATTTATAGTTCTTTAATGTAAACCAGCAAAGTGGTCATGTGCTTCTGACCATTTTTTGCTTCAGTTTATTAATATATAATCATACTTTACTTCAGTAGTGTTTTGCTAAAAATGGTGAAAAAAGTATTATCAGAAAAACTAGCAGAAAATGAAAGGATTCTGGCCCTTATGTGTGGTCTTAGTGTCACAATACACTCTGCTTCCTTACAAGAACTCTAGAAAAAGTAAGAAATGCAATGTCTTCAAGGCACCAGCTTGTTAGCTTTGTAGAAACACATTTACAAGGGGTTTGGGTAGGGGTGGGGTTTTTTTTGAGAGAAAAGACTGACTCTAGAACAGTCTTCCTGAACTGAGAATACATTTAAATTCTCAAATTGAATTCATGTTGATGTGGTATTATAATTCATTTTTCTGTAGAGGAAGTTGGTCATTGCTTATGAATATTCAAATAGAAAAAAACTTTTAAATTAACTGATTACAGAAGGACAGTTAGAAATGGTCATTCTATCTAATAATGCAGTTTCTATTTGATTTAATTCTGGGTTGTGAATTTTGTTATAATTTATAATTGCACTTTTCTCCAATGAAATTAGTTTAAGCTTGGTACCCTGAAGGTTCTTTTCTTCAGAAGGTATTGTTGGGGCAAAGAAATAAATATCTTTGCACTCAGGGTGGTTTTCAAAAGATCTGTTCATTTCCCCAAATGGAGGAGGGCTGAAGATATATTTTCTTTCCTTTTTCCCAGTTTTAAGTTTCAGCCTATATTTGTTTCAAAACCTCTTTTTGTTTTACTCATTCTTTACATTCTTTTATGTCTGTGTTTCCTTGCTATCTTCTATTTCAGTTCCTCAGGCATATCTGCTCTATTTTAGAGATAACTGCAGAAATATAATTCAAATTTAGTCAGCATCTTGAGTCTTTTGTTTGCAGTGTAAGTGTTCGTACAGTTTTACGTGAACTCTGCCATATACCCGTCTTCCCAGAGATGGAGCTTTTACTTTCATAAAGGAACCAAATGAGTGTTTTCATGCTGGTTTTTTTGAAAAGAGATAACTAATTTGCAATAACTTTTCCGGTATGGTGGAGAAATAATTTTGATTTCCCATATCTTACGATTTACACAATGGTATTTTGTAAGTGTTTTCTTTAGGGACTGTATTTTCAAGGTCTTATCAACCCTCTTGTAGTACAGATGTGAAAATAAAGGTGGCAATACTGCTCTCACAACAGTGAGATCCACCGTGTTATACATTGATTTTAATTTGTGGGATTTTGGAAGGGGAAAAATGGTTAGAAGAAAACAGTTCTGCATGTGCAGATAAATGCTCAAGGGATGTTAGTGGATGCTATCCAAAACATTAGCTGTGAAGGTTCTGCCTTTTTGCTGTAGCTAAAATTACTTGTGTTGACAGGAAAGGAAAAAAACCACAAGAGCTGATAAGAGTGAAAGGCTTGCTATTTGAAAGGGACTCCAGAGGTGAAGCATTAACAGTGGTCTGTTCTCTGGTCCACTGAGGGTCTGAGGAGTTAAGGCCTGTTCACACTGCCATCAAGGCATGGTAGGTGAGTCTTTAGGTAAAAGGTGCATGTGCCTTTGTCTTGGGGGGGAATTTTTCTTGTCTTCATGCTTTGTTCCTTTTACATGCCATGTCTAGTTATATATGTACACCTCTGGTAGCCAACTCCCAGGGAAAAAAAGTGCAGCATAGTCACGTGGAGAAACTAATGATTAGTGCATTGGATTCACTAACCCAGAATTTAATACGTGCTGAGGGAATTAAGAAATTCCCTCTTGGATCAGGTAAAGGTATCATCTGTTTCTGAGAGAGGTGTGCTAAGAGGTCTGGAAAGAAACAAAAGTTGCTCTAATTCCTTAGCAAAGTAGGACAAGAAATGCTTATGCGTGTCAAGTCTTTAGGAGATTAATTAGATAGTAGGCAGCTGTAGCTTTTAAGGGTCTGATTATCTTCTAAGAGATGTCTGTGGGAGAAACAGGCAGACTGTTTCAGGAAGAGTGCACAACATAAAAATGTTCTCCTGGGCTCAGCTTCAGAGATTCTGAATTTCCTGAGTACCCTTAACTTACCAAGATCAGCTGTCTCTTCGCTGCTCCTTCAGCAGGAAATAGGAAAAAATTGTAGTAACCTTTGGCAGCTGAGTTTACTCGTTTTTGGGGGTGAATGGTACTTGAGGGGCAGTTTTGCATTTATTCTAGGTGAATGCAGAGGAGTATTCTCCATGTGTCAGATTTGCTGGGATCTGTTATAGAGCTGCTTTGGGATTGGATCATTTATCAAGAATCACACTGTGCAGCCAGTGGAAGAAAAAAAGGAAAGTAATTTCATGCACGATATAAGATGCTTTTCTGAAAGTAGAATTAATTTCTTATTTTGTTGTTTTCCTGCTCTGTATTTTCTTGCTAATTCAAGGCCCTCAGGTATTTGGGATTTCGACTAAGTGTTTATAAGATATTCTAATTTCTGTATCCAGTTTTCACAGCCTCTTGCCAAAAATAAAAATTAAAATAAATACTGACAATCATAAGCTTTGCTTTGTGCAAACATTTTTATCTGGTATTCACAGCAGCAGAGCACACAAGGTCTGTAAATTCTTTGGTTGTATTTGCAATGACAGAATTGCTCCAGAGTTGAACTGTTTTTATGAAATGTTAAGTTTTGATGTTTGCTTGGGCCCAAAAATGATCATTTCAAGAAGATCACTCCAGCAAGTTGTTCCAGTGGTGCTTTGGGGGAGAGGTATATGAAGAACCTGTGAAAACAAGATGACAAGTAGATGGCATGTAGGTTTACAGTGATTGATTTGAAGCTGCAGCCTGTAGGATGTTTAAGTGCTGGCTGCTAAGAAACTGAAGCCTTTGAAGTTGTTATAACACTCCAGCCCTGCAAATACTGTGAAAAATATCTGTTGATAGAAAGATGTGAGCATATGGTAGATAATTATCCTGTGCCTTTTTCTGTGAGCAATTTCCCTGTGGTGGCCTATGAAGAGTAGAGCAAAGAAGGGACTGAAACCAGATATGCCAGTTTCTAGGCTAATGCTGTAACCACTGGACCAGTATCTCCTCTGTATTTGTGTGGAGGATAAGTGCTAATATCACACTGTGATCTTTCTCATTTTGGGTAAAAACTTATATTGGTACTGATTTTGAGCCACTGTAGGATGCAGGTTGAGTGCATGTGGTGTGCAGAGATGTAAACAAAATGCAAATCTGTACTTAACATTATTCTTTATGATAATTCTGGATGAAAGATGCTATAGAAATGCATTGCCACTGTTACGAGCTTGGGAGGTTTTGTTTACTGACATTTTCTCATGAAAGTTAATTTCTTGCTTAGAAATATAGAAGTACACTAACTTAAAATAAGATCTTGCTGTTATTTCCTGTAGTATAGCCAGGAAAAACAGTTGCAATCTGTCTTCTTTAAAATCACATTCCTGGAAGATATTCTGGCAACCTGGGTATTTAAACACATTTCAGAGAAAAACAACTTCAAATCAATTAGAAATTGTTACCGTATTTCATTTCTGATAGTGTAGAATTATAGTTCGCTGCAGACATCACTTGGAGTTATGAAATAAGCAATAACCTGTGAAGGAGCCTATGAATAAGCAGCTTTATGGAGCATGAGGCCCATTGTATT
Source organism: Leptocoma aspasia (assembly GCA_013399835.1). Taxonomy (NCBI): domain Eukaryota; kingdom Metazoa; phylum Chordata; class Aves; order Passeriformes; family Nectariniidae; genus Leptocoma; species Leptocoma aspasia. The sequence goes on from VXAX01007691.1 coordinate 148,262, forward strand.
GTGAAAAAAAATGGGCAATAGGTGATCGTGGACACAGAGTAATTTGCATAGGTTCCTGATTAGCTTTTTTGGAAGGATAAAGGAAAGAATACAAAGTACAGAATGTTCCAGAACAAAATTTAAATGTGGTTTCTTTGCCAGAAGTTGCGTAGTATGGCATCTTTGGAAAGCTAAACTCTGCATGTCTTTGCTAATAGGGCTGAGAAGTTACTTTGTTGGGGGTTTTTCACTTGCCTCACCTGTAAGATCTCCCTAGAACTGATAGTGTCAGGCTGCAAATTTTCCTTGTCTCTTTTGGAAATCCAGTTGGTGTCATTGCTATTCATTTAAATGAGTTACTGTTGAAATGGCTTAAATTGCACTCTGTGGGTGGCCTTATAACAGCTCTACTCTGCCTTTTATACCAACTTCAAGTGAATTCATTTTCTCAACTCTGGTCATGTCTGAATGTCAAAAAAACCTTTCCCTATCAAACTGTTCACTTACTATGCAGCCAACTTCTGTCAGCAGACAGGATCAGGAGCCAGGGAATTCACAGATTGAATTTGCAGCCCAACAAAATCTCTGGGGTTATTTTTTTAGTGAAAATCGGTGCTCCTTGATGAGATTGTTTAACTTAATATCTGGCAGATGGTCAGAAGAGATCTCCTGCATCGCTTGGATTTCCCCAATGTAGACAGTTTGATGGACGCCTATGGTCTATTAATCTCTAATACTTGAATGCTACTTTTCCATTCCTATTGCCACACAACATGAGCTAGAGGGCAAAACTTAGTGAATGTACATGCTATTGGTTAATCACTTTAAGGTCTAGATAACTGCTTTCTTAAAGGCTTTGTCCTATAATGAAAAATGTCAGCCAGGAAAAAAACTTCTGCCATGAAGGAGCATTTAACTTCCTTATGTTGAGTTGCTTACTTATGGATAGGTAAATAGATTTGGCCATCTTCTGTATAACAGTAGCTACAGCTGTGTGTGCAGTGATTCTTCTGGAGTCTGGTCTCTTACCATATGGAAGTTTTCATTCCATTACCTTTTCTGCAGGCCATTTTGAATTTATTCCTGTAGATCATTTTTCATTCATTCCCTAACTGGAAAAATGGAGTTTACCCAGTCGTCACAGATGACATTAGCAGACTTTTGTGTCCACAAGAATATACAGTCATCTTTGGATGCTACTAAACTTTCTGTACTTCTTAAGATGAGGCAACAATTGATCTTTTTAGAAAATGAAAGTTACACAAGTTGCAGTATGGCAAAGCCAAAAAAAAATGCTGAAATTAAAAACTGAAAGGTTGAAATTAAGATCTGATGCATGAAGTTGCTCATAGTGCTAGTGGAGATCACGGAGAGACATGCAAGCAGTGTCTAGACAGAAGAGAATTGTTTATTTGAGCCTCCATCTGTGTGCTCAGAAATGACAGGTAAGTTCTTCAGCGATACACTGAAAAAAGGATAACATTAATGATGGTCCTAAGCAATCTGAGTTGTGCATGTAGGCCATTGTGTGAGATCAGCATGAATGCAGAAATAGTTGCAGATGCAGTTTGGGTTGATTCATACTGGTATATTGTTGTAGAGGGGCCACTTTCAGTCTAACTGGCTAACTATTGAGTAACTTTGGGAGTTTGCACTGCAGAGTTCATTTAAAGATATCTATTGGCAAACAAGGCAAGGAATTTTATCCAAGTCTGGATTTCTTTATTTTAAATGCATTAATGATTGTTCTGTTAAATTTTATTAACTCTCTGGCAAGCCTGCTGAAATCTCATTTCAAATTAGACAGGTTTTATTGAGTGAAATATATAGCTTAGTCTGTCAATACCCAAGTCGCTGTGATAATTTTTTTTCTCTGTAAAATCCATTTTATTCATAATTTTGTAACAAATTAATGAAAAAAAAACTCTTTTCAGCATGCGTGTGATTTTGGTAAGATGATAATGTATAGATTTGTGAGTAAGGCAGAAGATTTTGATACATGGTGGTTTAAGCCACAGAAAACAACAAGTCTTTTTCTATATATGTAATAGTCTTGTTATTTCTGGTTTTGGATTTTTCATACCTTCTTGGCTTCAGTGAACTGTCTGTCTTATTCCCAGGATTTTTTTAAAGTTGTAACAACTAAACTTCATAATCTTGAAGTTGCATCAGACTTTTAATACTTACAAGATCTGAGTTTTGCAGCAGAATTTGAAGCCGTGAAACACAAACACCAGTGGCTCTGTTCTTCTAATATTTTAAATCTTCTTAACTACAATCTCTTAAAAAGCTGGGTTGGTTAGAGCTGGAGTGCAGCCCTCAGGCAAACAATCAGAAAATGAAGCATACAGGTTACTACTGTTTTTGCTCAAAGTTTAAGATTTTGACAATTTCCAAAGCCTAATAGTGAAAGCAATACTGCATTGCTAAATAAAATCTAATTTAGAAGGTCCTTTACCTCTAGAGAAGAAGGTCACCTTACTGTTGCAGGGACACTACTCTCATCAACTAAAGTGATGAATCCTGTGTGTGATTCTTCTGTGTGTCCTCAGAAGAATCTCTGTGATGCTGAAGTTGTAGCAATGTAGACACTGTAAAAGGGATAAATTTTACAAATCAAGTTCTGCCTTAGATTTCAACAATGTATTTTACAGGTAGTTGCTTACTTTATCTTTGATTTCAAAAACAGAAAGAAGATTAAAGAAGGTGCTGTTTGAAACTGAGAACAATATAGCACGCATTTTGACATCCTGTTGAAATTGGATTACAGTAAAGTTGTTTAAAAGTATTTTCAGGTGAATGAACCTAGTGCTTAGGGCAAATAAGTTACACTAAGATATGTAAAAAGAAATGTCATACTTGAACATGGCATTATATTCGGTGGTGTTTGTGTTAAAATTTATGAGTTTAGATCTTGTGAAAAGTACAGCCTTTCTGCGAAGTTAACAAAATGGATGGAAATGTAGTGGCCAAATGCCAAATAACATGCACTACAGTAATATAATTCTAAAGCTAAAAACATTTTATATAAATCAGAACTTGTGTTTCAGAAAATTTGTGTAGCCCTTGTATGTTTCTTCTTTCATCAGTGAGAATCCATTATAATTCATCTATGTCCTGGGTGGGTAGTTGAATTGTTCTTTGGGTGATTTGTTTTTATAGCCAGTTTGTACTTTGAAACTTGAGTTGCCAAATGAGAGGTGTTTAGTAAGGATCCTACAGTCAAATAATTTATTTTAATTCCTGTAGCTTTAAGGCAGTACAGAAGAAACACTGTTTTGATGCAATGTTCTTGAATTCTTTGAAAAGAGCACTCCTTTAGCTCTGTGCTGCACAAACGACAATGGATTTCCTCTTGCTCTTTTTTTGTTCTGTAGTGTAACATTATTTAAAAAACAAAAGGTTCAGTTGCATTTAGGTCAGTTATTAAAATACTGTTGGTCATTTCCTTTGACAGAACATTTCTATTGTGTTATACCAATGTCATTAGGAGGAAAGGTTATTCCCACTTGTCTGGCTGATATCAATACATACTGGCATATTACATCCTCTGGCTTTCTGGAAATGTTTTATTTGAGCAGCAGCTTGGGAACAGGAAATTTAAGGTTATACCCAGTCTAGTTTCAGGCTGCATGGTAGAAAATGTGTTTCCTAGAAGATGCTGTCTACCTGACAGGTTTTTCTCTAGTATTTTGTAGTATAAGCTTAAATAGGTTCAAGTTGCAAACAAATTTTTACCAGCTGTAGGTAGCAGACAAGGTAGAACAAGGCTTTCAGTCACTCTCTGGTACTTGAGGAACTTAGATGAATTGCATTAGTATATCACCAATTCACCAGTTCCTCTGGAATGTAGTTTACGTTTTAAGATACAAAACGGTAATGTCATTGCCGTAAGTGTTCCTACTGTCTAGAAGGGGGAGAAAACAGAGTGCTTTTTACATATAGCCGTGGTCAAATGTGAAGTCTGTGACACTGGGGTAACTTTTAAAGGCAGGGGTTCAAGGATAGTGTTTTAGCCATGCAGAGCAGCCCTTTCTACCACAAGCAGAGCGAGCAGGAAAATAGGAATACAGTTCAATCCTGTAGCTGTTCATGCATGCAAAACACAGCAGTGCATCCTTCCCGTTGCTTTCACTGACAAATTAGACTGGTATGTTTCAAGTGATGATGCTGAAAAGGACACATTCATTTTGTTAAGATCTTAATATATTATTACTTAAGTGGGAAAAAAGTATAAAGTTGTGGAAAGAGAAACACTTGAAATATTAAGCCATCATACATATATACTCAAGTCTGTATACAGCTATTCCATAGGACATACCTAAAGTCATCAGAAATAATAAAATTTACAACCTTTTTTAGTGGAAATAGCAATCTTAGTTAGAGATGAGGCTGCAAGTAAATTTCATTGTAGAGCTGAAGTGCTTGGTGAGTGCCTGCCTGATTAAGCTTTCTATCTGCCTTTGCAGGGTATCGGGGTATCAGAAGATAAAATTTATACACAAACTCATTCGTTTCTTTTCAGGCCTGAGCTGTGGAGTCTCACCTTGCTAAGGTCCTGTTTCAGATCCTGAGCTTTTTGTAAACCTCTTCATAAAGCTAAAACTAGCTGAGGTTGGAAGGAGCCTGTAGATGGAGATCATTAGCCCAGCTGCCCTGCCTGGGCAGGATCAGATAGATCAGGCTGCCCAGGTCTTTGTCCAGTCAGGTTCGGAGTGTCTCTAGGGCCAGAGACTCAACAACTTCTTTGTGCAACACATTCACTTGTGTTTATTACTTTTGGTGTTACACAAAATATTAATCTGTTTATTAAATATCTGCAGTTTACAGGAAGGAGTAACATGGCATCTAACTACATTGAATACAAATATGGATAAGAAATTTTATGAAGCTACTATATTATATCATCACTTAGTTGTAAAATGCAGATATCTTTGTTAGTTCTGAGTTTCTTAATGTTAACTGTACAATTCATGCAATTTAAAATTCTATTGCAGGTGGTTTATTGTCAAATGTAGGTGTGATATACAGCCCTCAAGAGAGCTGGAAGGGGAGTTTTTATAACAGCATGGAGTGGTGGGAGACAGGGTAACGGCTTTAAGTTGAAATAGGGTAAATCAAAATTAGGTATAAGGAAGAAATTATTTATTGTGAGGGTGGTGAGGCACTGGAACAGGTTGCACAGAGAAGCTGTTGATACCCCATCCTTGGAAGTGTCGAAGGCCAGGTTAGAAGGTGCTTTGAGCACCCTGCTCTAGTGGAAGGTGTCCCTCCCCTGAACTCTACATGATCTTTAAGGGCCCTGCCAACTCAAACCATTCCATGACTCTATGAAATGTAGATTGATTTTGCTTATACTCAAAGCTCACCAAAAGCCACATGATTGTGTTACCATGCTCTGAGGTTGTATCAAGAAAACCTCTTGAAGATCCAAGTGCAAAGCATATGAGCACCTAAGTACTTTGTCAGTGCTGTCTCATGTCCTAACAGCATGGACTACAGGGTGAGTCCACCTTTGCCTTTCACATAGGTCCATTTTTGGTCAGCTAGATGTAGGCCTGTAACATTGGTTGCATTAGGTATGGTTTGTAACACCAAATACTTCCTGAATAAAACTTCACTGTGCACAGAAGACTGATCTAAGCCGATTATAGGAGTGGTAGCATCACTATAGCACACTAACTGTGCTACTGACACAGTTATCTTAATTGTATTATCATTTTTATTTCTGTTAGCTATTTCTTGAAATACAGTGAGCGTGTAATAAAAACTTCTGCCAGACTTCTGTGTATAGATGACATTTGTGTTAAGCGGATGAGTCAAGGTAATTCAAGTGAAGAGGCATTTAAGGTGAAATAAATCACAAGGTTGAGGCAAGAGAAGAGAACCCATTTGCTCTACCACTGGGAATGTAGCCACTGTTTGAGATGATGAAGCAGAGCAGTTTCTGTAGTTGGTGTTAATTTGCCATATTCACTTGGTTGACTGCTTTTTGAATCAGTTACTGTGCAAGGTTGTACTTACCTAACCCTCGTGTGTTGCATATCAGTTTTAATTTAAATCAAACTTCTCCAGTTCTCAGATGCAACAGTATAATTTTAGGAAAGAACAGAATGGTAATTTGGGCCTATGTAAGCCTGATAGTAGCCCTTTTATCAGTTTTATATTAGGTCTCCTGTTTGACAGTAAGGTTCTGCTGTTTCACCTGGCTTTCTTCCAAAGCACGGTAGAACTGTTGTATTCTAATACTGTGGTTTAGCTTTGTCACAAAGGTTCCTCATGCATACGTGCCTCTGGTATCAGTGTGGAAGGGGGATTGCTTGTCTTTCATTGCTGTAAAGAATTTTGGGTTTTGTTCTTTTCTAATCAACAGAATTTAGCTTCCTGGAATCCTTCAAACCCTGAATGCCTCCTGCTTGTTGTGAAAGAGCTCGTGCAACAGTATCACCAATTTCAGTGCAGCCGATTACGGGAGAGCTCTCGCCTCATGTTTGAGTATCAGACTTTACTTGAAGAGCCCCAATATGGAGAAAACATGGAAATCTATGCTGGCAAAAAAAACAACTGGGTAAGCTCTTATTTCATCTAAAATGCTTTTAACAAATACAGCTCTTGCTTTGGAAAACTTAAGTTCTTCCTGTGTATCTCCATGCTTTCTGTTTCCAATGGAGAAAGCTCCTATTTGACTCCAGCTAATTTTTCTATACTCCCTGTTTGGTATGTTGCTGTATTCCATTACATTGGTTGAACCAGATTTCCAGGTGAGAACTGTTTTTGAACCTGGTGTTCATCCATCTGGTTTGTAGGTGAAAACTTTGAAACTGTTGAAAAGCCTGTGGTGTGTTTAGAGGGTAGAGTACAACATTAATGTCGAAGTTTGAGTTAGCTTTGAAGATTTGAGAGGCAGAGTAACAGTGCTGGTATGATACCCTGCCAGCCTACCAGCCTGCTTAGGGGTAGGATGCATTAGGGTGTGTTTCCACATTATGATTGGATTGATTTAATTGGTAGCTGCAGCTGCCAGTATCTCTCTTGCACTTGTCTAATCTAAGTTGTTCTGGGAGAGGAGAGGAAAAACTAGCCCAACAAAAGTTCTGCAAGAGGAGGCAAGATGGGCTAGAGCAGTGACTTTGTAGGGCCATGCTTTCATATGACAGTCAGACATTAAGCTGGCTTATCTGTTTTCTGAAGTTATATCCCATGTTCCCACATGGGAAACGTGCCATTCTGTATAGAAGCACTCTGTGTATATTATCTCTAAGATGTGGCCATTAGCAATGTAGACATTTTGGTTACTGTGTGAATTGACAGTTTTTTTAAATCGATCTCTGCCACACAGTAAGCTTTGCAAAAATCAGGTTCTTTTCTATCGATAATGTATTTTTCTTGGGAGGTTTGGAGTAAGATATGTCAGGAAATATCTAATGGTATTTATGATAAACTTGTTTCCCTCTTGCTTTCAGAAATAGCATACTCTTAAGATAAACTGGCCTTCAGAAGCTGTATCTTCTGAAACAGGTGCAGTCTGAAAATTGATGAAAATTCAGCACTCCTATTATCAAGGCCTAGAATTCAACTTTTTATCACTTCAATAAACCTTAAGTTACAGGTGATTCAAGGATGTTTGCTTTACAACTCACGCATTCATCTGATTTTCTTATCTTAGACAAGTCATCTAGGCTTCTTTCATTTGAACACACATTTAATTTTCTTGATCAAAGAAATTCAGACCTGTTTAATGTTTATAGATCAGAATATTTGATTGAAATTAACTTATTCACAGATATTATTGTCCATAGCTTGCCCAAACAACTTGCTATATCTCAAACAATTTGCTATATCTCTAACTTTCATCAGACTGGTTTATTGGAGTGCAGAAGGCTTTCTGAACTGTACTGAAATTTTATCGAGTCTTTTCTCAGACTTTTGTGACTGAATAAAGAACTTTTTCTTTAATTTTAAATGCTGTTTTAACTAAAAACATTCCAATAAAATAAATTTTAAATACATTTTGAGTCAAATCCTTTTCATATAGCAGAGCTACAGGTTTTTCCATAGTGTCTGCTTTTTTCCAAGTCTTCATTCTCTGTCAAGAAGACTCTTGAGAGTTTTGAAGATTCTGTGAACTTGGTATATGTAACAGAAGCTTGTTTACAAGTGTCCTAAAACAAAACTGTGAAACTACCTTGTGTAGTTCTCTTTCCTGTCCTTTACAACTGTTTTGTTAGCCTCAAGGATCAGCAAAATAGGACTGTTTTTCTAAAAAGCAGGAGGTAAACAGCCTTTTATCTTCTCTGCCTAGAAGTCATTGAAATTCATGTTGCTGCTGTCTCTCAGGAATCAATAGTAGTTCAGCAGATTTCTGGTATAATCAAGTATGAGCCTCACCCAGTGTTATGAAAGAAATCATCTTAGATGCATGAGTTAAAAATACTTTGAAGAGAAGGCCTGAATTCAGCACTCTGACTTAAAATGGAACAGAAATTTGCTCTTACACCTTTGTTCCACTATCTCCAGTTTCCTAAAGTGCAAGTCTCCAAGATATATGACAAATAGACAAACTATTATCTAGCTTAGTAGCTTCGTGTTGGCGGAGTACCAGCAGATGCAGGAGCCTGTTAAATACCCAATTGCTCAGGGCTGTGGCCAGAAATTCATCTGTCTCAACCTGGTGCCTGTATCCAGCTGGTTCAGGCAGGGGAGATGAGCACCATGGACAGGGGCTGCTCCCTGTCCAGCCAGAACACCTTTGGAAGTATTAGTTTGCAAAATAATCTTGGTTGAATGATGTGAAAGATCTAGACTTTTTGGAGCAGCTGACGATCAGAGCAGGATTGATCAGAGGTCATTCATGTGTTCAGTGGCCATCCCAGTTCATCAGACTTGGTATTATACCAAAAATAATTTTCTGGATTTTATGGCAAACGTTGTATGGCATTTTTTGAAAGTCCAGAAGAGAAGCATTATCTGTAATATCCATTTCACTCTGGATAAGCAGTGAGGACCCTGACTGTCATCATAGCAGTCTTCATGTTAAACATGCACAAGAAGTTGGTGATTTTCCTGCATACATCCGTTATACAGCATCAGGAAGTTGGCATCTCTCCTCACAAGTGGTGTAATCAGGAAAGGTTTCACAGTTGGACTTCAATGTACACTCACTTTTTGTTGCATAGTGCTTCTATGAGCAATTTCTTTGCCTATCTTGTGTGACTACCAGTGACAAATTTTAAGGGCAATTCTTAGCTAGCTGGCATAAGGGTGAATTACAGCTCAACATCACATAAACCCTTTTGGCAAATAATATAACTTGAAAGACTGGGAAGATTTCAGTTGCATTCCAGATCTTGTTTTTTCTTGTTTAGTGACTTAAAGGTAGAATGAGTTATCTCTAGTTCATGCCTGGTAGACAGACCCAGAAACGGTTTGGCACTGACAAATTGGTTAGCTTGTCTCAAATTATCCCAGTTTTTGTACTTGATTGCAAAGAACCAATGTTTAACACTTTCTTTACTGCTGATTCAACCTACCTAACAAATATAGCTGCTGTGTGGCTACTATATTGAACTAAAAAAATAGAGATAACAAAAAATAATATGGAGGAAATCAGGCAGGCATTTGTTTTTAAAAAACAGCTAACTTTGTTGCTTTATAACCAGGTGGACAAAGTCTGGTATTAAGGAAGTGTATGAAACAGAGAGGAAATCCTTTCCATTTCCTTCACATACCCTTTATACGTAAAAAAGAGTAATGTGTATGGGACACTTGGCAAATTTTCAGTAAACGGTTGTCTAGGTGTTTAGAGTTCCATAGTTCTGAAAACAAATTATTTAAAACCATCTACTTCAGCTGTTTTCCTCTAAGTTTATTGAGAGGACACTTTTGATACGTGCTCACCTTTCTGAACACAAATTCTCTTACATATATCTGCAGTGTTTGTAAAGATGTCTCTGTTTTAGCTATATGTTCTTATCAATTTGTCAGGTTTTTAGCTTTTCTTTCAGACTCTTTGCAGGTCTCACCAGACCTTTGTCTGGAAATGAGTAGAGCCAAGATACATCTATATTTAGGGCATAACAAAATACAGTCTGATTTTTGTCATGCACATTGTTTTATTCTAACTACTTTTTGCTGTTGAATTACTGGCAATGAGGGTAATGTTTTTTAAGGTGCTTTTTCATATGACACCTGTGAAATCCGTAATTTTTTTTCTCCCTCTCCAGTACTTCTATTCAGCAATTTTGTTTTAAATCTCAACCCTTATCTTTGGTATGAGCTCTTACATGATTTTCTGGATAGTATTTAATCTTCAAAATGTTTGTGGTTCTCTTTTAGCTATCAGGTCTCATTAGTGTTACCTTTTTTCCACAGACTGGAGAATTCTCAGCTCGCTTCCTCTTGAAGTTGCCTGTGGATTTTAGCAATATTCCTACATACCTTCTCAAGGTAAAATATCTGGCTAAGTTGACAGTATTTGTGAGAGCATGAATTATTGCAGTCTCCTTAGTAATTATTTTGACTTTCCTACCTTCCTGCTCTCCAAGACTTTGAAAGTTCATCATTTCTAAATCTGATTGGATTATGTTTTGGAAAGGGGATGTTGGACATGCTGTTGTTTTGTGTGCTACATTAGTGGCATCTTTTATACGAGTCTGTGGAATTTCATGACATCTCAGTGTTGGAATTTTTAATGAACAGTCTCAATTGTACCAATAGTCTTGATAGTAGAACCAGAAAAGTAAACAAAATATACCATTCCCTAACAGGGAATGAAAGCAAATTCTGGTTATTTGAGCTGAAAGCTTCAGTGGTTACTTTACTTCATTGTTTACAATGAACAGAAATTTGACGGGATACTTCTGGAAGTAGGACTATAGAGTACTTTTGCAAGTTGGGATAAAAAAATGTTTATTTCTTTGCTAAGAGGAGAAATAAAAACAGAGCAATTTGTGACAAACTGTCACCATGGAATAACTTGAAATGGGTGTTTTTTACAGCACGGGGACAGTCTCTCTTTGAAGCAGCTACTGTGGAAGCCCATCATAAGGTCAATGTTACTATATTTAGAGAATGCAGTGAGAGATCTGGTTCTTCTGTATATCATGACTGTCAGAATAAAGTGCCAGAACTTCCACTGCAGACAAGGTTTGAGTCACTTGATGTTGCCAGTACTCATCTTTCCTTTAAACCATGTGTCTGCTGCCTTTTACTTTTAAATATTTGGAAAGAGGAACAGCTACTTACGCTTTAAAAACTAATGTGTTGAGATGAAATTGTCAGTGTGGATTCCATTGCCTCCTCTTCATCTTATTGTTTGAACTGTCTTCAACTACTGTTAAATTATAATTGCAAGTGTGAATGTTCAGTGTTTCACCAAATAAGATGTCTCAAGGTACAAGCCATGAAAGTAAAAGCAGGCACAACTATAATCCTGACTGAAATTTTAGGTTGCAGTTTGAGATTGGAATCCTATGATCTTTCTACTTTCTGTAGATTTTCTGTTTGAGTAATGAGCTGCTTCTCGAAAGTATGCAGATACTTTCAGTAGCAGCTCTTCTCCCAGGTGCTGTCTTCCATTGGGCTTTTTCTTCTCACTTGATGGGAATGTTTCTGATCAGATATAAGAGGGTTGGCTAAGGCCTTTTCTGGAAGGTTGGTGTTCAGCAGGACACAGCAACAGTTCACCTAGTTTGCAGGCTAGCTGTGATTTGCTTCTGAAAGACTCTGTGGAAAAAAGAGGACTGAGAGTGTATAATGTGAACTGTGCTGTCTGCTCCTGCCAGAACTCCCAAGTGCCGTATTTTTCAGGAACTTATTTTTCAGGAATTTTAAATGAGTCAAGAATTTTCAGGACAAGTGCAGAAGGAATATGTTCAATATCTTCAGTTGCAAGGCTGTCTTGTACCTCTTTGTTCAGTTTCTGGGAAACCTTGCAGGTTGGAAGGTGGTGTATGACTTGGGTACCTGTCATCACGTAGGAACAACCTGCAGTTGTTTCTGAAGAGTAACGTTGCAATGCATGACAGCACACTCCTCCTCCTTACTGTAATTCCCAATCATGTTCACTAAGCATCTTCTCTAAACAAGGTTTGTATACTGTGGGTAAATCATTAGTGCTCCACAAGTCTCTCCTGGAGCTTTGTTCCTCCTGGGCACTGAGTGATTCATTAGTCTGAAGGAAAATGTATTTATTTTGCGTGCATATGTAATGTGAGGTGAAGAGACACGCAGAGCAGGTTGCAGAATCAAAGTTTTCTGCCTTTATTTTGATATTTTAGAAGTCTTAATGTCTTAGCTTTGGGGTTTTAAAATTAATGTGTTTTTGTATGTTATAGCCTGGATTGTTACAGCAGTGGATCCTTCTTGATGGGCAGTGTCCTAGTGAAATCCTTAGTTTTCTTGATCAGGCTTCTACAGTGCAAGCTGACAAGTTAACTATCTGTTGTAGGAAAATGACATGTAGTCTGGCTGAGTAGCCAGAGGAGAAGAAATATCATTTTATGCCAGAAGTATTTGTTGACAGTAGAAAAATGGCTTGGTTTAGGCTCCAGCATGGGTTATGACAAGGTGTGCTTTGTAGCAGGCACGATCTTATACTTTTGCTGCCTTTAGCTTCCTGTATTCTGAGCTACATGAATGTCATCTCTTGTGACAACAACATAAACAACATAAAAGCAGGTAGAATCATAACTACTCTGTTGTGATTTAAATAATTGTGCTCTGACTACTCCAAATTTGTAAAGCTATTAAAAAAAAAAGAGGTTTTTTTTTTTAAGCTGTCCATGTATTTTTCTTTTTTTTTTTGGATGAGACTTTTGACATAAATAGACCTTGAATGTATTGCAGTAAAATAGTTTATTTTCCATCGTGGCTGCCATGGTGGTTTCAATGCTGCCTGCTGGATTATGGTACATGATTGATAGAGCATTTATTGATGCAGTGGAAATAATTGTTAATATATTACCCTGAAAGGTGGAAGAGCAATCAGTAATTGAAAGCTGTTAGAGTATTAACAGCTTAATGTTTTACTGCAGAATTTAATGTGTTTGAATTATGTTCTAGTCTGTAGCCAACCTTATGGTGTGCGGTGGCTTCTCTCTCATGATTTGCAAAGTTCAAACCTGTTGTGCTTTCTCTGACGTCTTCTTTTTTATGTTCAATTAATAATACTTGTGTTAAAATCTGGTGAAATACTGAAGACCATTATTTTTGCCTAATCAATCACTCCTGGTATCCCAGTGATTTCTTATGCTCTTCTGACGTTTTTATTGATGTCAGTAGGTAATCACACTACAAGCATGACAGTAAAACTTTGTATCATAAACCACTACTCAGGTTTGATGATGTAAGCTGTGAGATCAGTATGCAGTGTTACAAAATCTTTGGGGTTGTTGAGAATGCACTCTGGAATCATGAGATGTTATTCTGTCAACTTCATACTGATTGTGATAAGAGTACTTTTCCTATAAAGAATAAAAATTTGAAGGTGTAGCATAAGTTGGATTATTATAGACTGGAGAGGCGAATTTGCCAGGTTATTTCGAAGGTATTCGCGCACTAAATTTAAAATTGAGTTCAAGTGTGTGTACATTTAAAGTAAAATAGATGAGTATATTAAGAAGACTTAGGATAGTTAAAAGAGCAATACAGCATATACTCTTTCTTCCTTTGGATTCTAAAATTTCTTCAAAAAAATTTGAAGCAAAATTTCTTAAGTTATTCTACTAAAATTTCTTCAGATTTTATTCAGTTGGAAACATAATACCCATTATAATGCCTGCAGCAGATAAATCTCTCTTCATAACTTCTCTTGCCATATTCCTTTACATTTGAAAGAAAAAGCATCATTGTGTATTTTCTATGCTAAAGAGCTGTTCTAAAAGAAATTTTGGCGTACACTTAAAAAGCACATCCATTATTTTTTCTTTTAGAAAGTTATACTTGAATGCAAAGGTTTTTAATTGAATGTAGACCTTTGTATCCACTTTCAAATGGTTTTCATATGCAAATCCATTTGATATAAGTGAAAACTTTGTGTTGAAACAGCCACAGAGTCAAGCTGATGGCTCAAACTACTGCAAAGTTTATTATGATAAATCTTTCATTAAGGTTCTCTTATTTGAAAAGAATGTGGCTTTGGCTCAGGAAAGTCCTTGTATACTTTGCCTTTTTGCAGTTGGATTTTTAATCAGCATGTTCATTTTGAATTAAATTATTTTCTGTTGGTTGCATTTTTAATTTTCTCCACAGTATTTTATAAAGGGAAGTATTCATTGTACATACTCGTTTTGAGAGTCAGTCTCTAGTTCACGTTTCTGCCTCTTTACAGATACTGTGTATGCCACAGTAATAAAATAGGTAATAGGCTCAACATCTAAAATACCTCTTTTAAATTTTCACAGAAATTTTTAGGTTAGAAAAGACCTCTAAGATCATGAAGTCAAACCATTAACTCAGTACTGGCAAGTCCACTAATAACCCCATGCCTGTCCCTAAGTGCCCCACCTACTCATCAAATGAACACTTCCAGAGGTGGTGACTCCACCACTTCTCTGGGCAGCCAGTTCCAGAGCCTGATGACTCTTTCTGTCAAGAAAATTTTCCAGATACCTAACTTAAATCTCCTCTGGTCCTCCTTGAGCCTCAAATTCTTCAGCCTAAACAACCCCAGATGCCTTGTGCACTCATCACAAGACTTGTGCCCCAGACACTTCCCCAGCACCATTGCTCTTCTCTGGACATGTTCCAGCACCTCCATGTCTTTCTTGTGGTGAGAGGCCCAGAACTGGACCCAGCACTGGAGATGTGGCCTCACCAGTGCTGAGTACAAGGGCACGGTCACTGCCCTAGTTCTGCTGGCCACACTATTGCTGATGGAAGTCAGAGTGCCATGGACCTTCTTGGCTACCTGGGTACATTCATTCTGTGTAGTTTTGCTTCTTTCTTGGCAGTTTTTGTCAGCTAGGGGCACATATGTCACCATAACGACAAATCATTAAAAACCTCCAGCTAAGTAATTTACAAATTGTACTTGTTTATGTGACTGTAGTATGAATGCACAGTAGCAGTGGATTTCAGAGTATGTTGCCAGTGATGCTATTAATAACAAGATACTTAGGTATTTTTCTTCTTATTTCCATGGGGGTTTTTAATGTATTGACTAAGATGTTCTCTGATTAACAGCACCTTCTTCTATGTATCTTTAAAAGTACTCATTTCCTATCTATATATACCTGCTTGTGGTGCTCTGGTGAATAGCTAATATCAGGACTAATTTAGCTATGATGCTAAATTAGCTATGGTGCTGTGACCAGCAGCCTTCCAATAATTTCTCAGTATTGAAGTGTAAAGGAAATACGCAAAGCAGACCTGTTTCTTCAGATGGTTTTGTTTTTTTTTTTTTTTTGGTGATGACCATTGTATTTAGTGCATATCTTTTGGAACTGAAATAAATAACAGACATTGTCTAGACACATTGCCAGGGGCCAAACAGTTGCGTGTAAGACTGTCAATGGAAGAGGTTTATCCTCAAGCTGAAATTGAAAGATAAGAACATATTTGTGTTTTTTTTCTTAGTCTGATTTCATCATTTGGAAGTCTTTTAAAAGACTTCACTGCAACTTTTGTTTACAATGTAGACCAAATTCCAGGTACTGTGAAAAGACTGCAATACTTGTATATGTTGAAGTAATTAACTATAGTACAGAATAAACAAAAATGTAATATGCAGGGGTCA
The DNA here is from genome assembly GCA_013399835.1 of Leptocoma aspasia. NCBI lineage: Eukaryota > Metazoa > Chordata > Aves > Passeriformes > Nectariniidae > Leptocoma > Leptocoma aspasia. The sequence continues at coordinate 163,977 of VXAX01007691.1, forward strand.
AATGAGATTTTTTCTAGGCCAATTTCTTCACTGTTGTGCTTTAGCAGTTTGATTTATTCGACAGCATTTAAGATTTGTGTTAAATTGCTGCAAATACCAAAACACAAATGCACTTGTATAAAAAGTTCTAATGCTGTTTAAAAAACCTGAGCTAAATACTCTGAAAAACAATAGTATTTTCTTTTGCTTTTAAATTTCATTGATTATGTTTGTAGCTGGCTGACTAACTAAAACCTGATGTGTAGCACGTTGAGGTCACAACAGTGGCAAGAACTATGTGGAGTTTGGATCTGACTTGATCTTTTTGCACTGGACTGTTTTAGTCTGTGCCAGGCAACTGCCTCTCAAAGGAGCATAGAATGTTATGCAGCATATTCTATTTAACTACGTTCCAAAACACGTTTAGGTTGTATTGGATAGAATGATGGACCTGCATGCCATATGCAGCTTGTCAGGTCTGTGGTGCCTGGTGTCATTTTACCTCTTCTACCAGTAGCAAAACTGGAAGTTTATAAGACTGATAGATAATCCTGAAATAATATGTAGTCCTCATAATTCACAATACTCTGACCATGCTTTACATAGAGATCTTTTAGGCTAATTTAGATTGCTGTTAATATTATACTACTTAACTTTGTGCCTTTGTCACAAAGTCTTAACTTCCTGAATTTCATTCCATAAAGCATTCCTTATCTTGAGATGTATGCAAGCCTTTGGAGCACACAGTTTATATTTTAAAAGTAGATCACGGGATGATATTCACTAGATTGATTACTAGCATTAACTTACTTAAACAGAATCAAAGATCATCAAAGATTGTCTGGGCTTCTTCTGTTAGTAAAGGCAAACTTTATAAGATACAATTATAATGAGCCATTGAGATTTTAGATTAGAAATGGGTCTGTGCAAGTTAGTACTAGCAGTATTTGAAACAGTAGCATTTGTAGCAGCTGAAGACAGTAAATTGCATGATCTAGAAGCTGGGAAAATAAATATAAGCTGTGTGTGCAGAAGACATTTATCAGTAATAGGTGTCATTGATGCTTGTCTCTTGTAGAGTCTTTCATTTTAGCCTGTGCCCAGTAATCTGCAGTTTATTTCTGCTGTCCACATTTTCCATTGAAAATAACAACAAAGTACCAGTGAGGAAGTGCTTCTTTAGGTTGATATGTTGGCCATTGTCAGAGTAGCAGCCCAGTGCCAGAAGCAGGCAAAACTCCAAGCACTGGACCTTACATGTTGACCGAGGCCAAAAATAAAATGGGGAAGGGAAAAAAACTGTCTTCACGTCATGAAATGTTTCTGGTAGTTTAAAAAGTTGTGAAATCATAAAACTAGACTTTTTGGTGCTGAAATATTTTAAGGGTCTAGTTTTTCATTATACCTTAAAAAACATAAGATCTGTCAGCTGTAAATGTTTGGGGATTTTGTTTTGTTTTTTTAATTTGCAAGATGTTTCACTTGTCACTATAGGTAAAAGTGTATAAGATCTTTCATATTCCACTGCATTGTGCTTCTTGCCTGGTCTTATCATTGTAGTCATATTATTGGTCTCACAGGGTTTTTCAGAATAGGTCAGCTCTTGTTTTGGTACAGAATCTACTGATTCTGGTATTGGAGAGCTAGGAGTAAAGTGATAATTGCTTTAGTTCAGTGAAGCTGCAGAAATACTTACAGACACTATGATTTAATTAGTCATCCTTTCATGATTTTGTTCTTAATATCTTCTGCCCACAAACCAAGGGAAGCAAAGCTGTATAAAAGTGTACTTCATGATCAAAATGGGTTACATTTGAATTCTGGGGAAAAAAAAAAATTTCCTTCATTCTCACTAAATTTAAATTTATGAGTACAGCTTTTCCAGAACAAGATGAGTTGTTTGTATCATCTAGTAACTAAAACCACATAAAACATGTTAGTGTTAGGAGCACCTTAAGCTCCATATGTTGAAAGCCAAAAACAATTTTTTAAAATCAGCATTTTCTGTAATTTATTGGAAGATTTTGTTAATAAGATCTGTCAACTGGAACAGCTCATTCTGCACAGCTGATGATTTTTATAGGTTATGATCTTAATATGAATCATAGTCTCCAATCAACTGTATTTATGATGACAGTTCTTTTATTTTTAAACATTTTATTTTTATAATGCAATAGTAAAGGAAAGGACCACTACATCTACTCATAAATCTTACTATATTCTTGTCAGTTTCGGTGAATTCTCCTCAAATTTGGTAGAACTATTAATTGGCTATTCAGATGTGACTAGAGATAGGGGGATTTTCATTAATTTTCTCTAAAAAATTAAGAAAAATAAGTTTAAAAGAGCAGCTTTTGAAAGCCTTTTTTGCATCTGGTGGGAAAGTTTATAGATATGTTACATTGCGTGACTTGGTTCAGATTTACTGCCTTGTTAGGGCTTGTAATTTGTACTATTGCTTTACATTTGCATTTTATGTATTGCATAGGAAGAATGGAATTCAATAGCCATAAAAATAATTGCAGGTTATTACATAATGATGGTGCTTGTTTTAGCTGTCATGGTCCGCCCATAGTATGTAGAACAAGCCATGTTCAGTGGTCTTAAACTGGGAAGTGGATCTTGGAAATATATATTTTTAAAACTCTTGCATTCATTCTACACTGCTCTTTCTTCTTGAAGGAAACAATATTTGAGAAGTTGTTGAGCAGAGAATTTGAAGGTAGCAAATAATCTGTAAAACTCATGAACCAGCAAGTCTGTATTTGCAAATACAGAAGTGCATAAAGCACAATGGTAGGATTTTGTGAAGGATGTTTCCAAGCTGAGCCCACAGCTCCTTCTCGTACTGCACTTCTTTCTAAGGCTTCAGATCAGGGCTTAAATCCTACAGCAGCTCATATATTGACATTTTAATGTAAATTTTGTTTATAAAAGTGCCAGTTGCTGTTACAAGGACTGGGTTGGTTTAATGTTCTGGAGTTCTTTTGTTCCGGCTTTCAGCTTACTAGAGTATGTCTTCTGAAGAAAGAGTAGTATTAATGTGAATGTGCATCTGTATGGTGATTTCATATGATTCTTAGTCATGCTTGGTTTGAATGCTGTGATTTGCATTGGTAACTTTTTTTTGTTAAATATACAAAATCCTTTCATGGCTGCCAGTCTTAAAAGGAGGTTTCATTTGTTTTGGGTTTTTTTTAAAATATATGTCTGTAAAATAACAATGTACTGGTGTGTGTAACACTACTCACTTTTACTTGGTGTCATGGGTTTAGAGGCTTAAGACAAAAATTTAAAAAAAAATTAAAGCTTTAACATTGAAACAGTTGCTCTCAGCAGTAAACACACTGAGGTTGACTGATCCATCACTTGTATTTTTTTCTAATTGATACTGGCAATGTCATTAATCATAATACCATAAAACATAAAAGTAAAAACACAAAAAAATAGGATGTTCTGCTGTTTTTCTTCCATGTTACCAAAAGAGCGCACAGCATTTTGTCTACCAATTGCTAGCTAATAATGTGCCATGTTCCTATAAAGCTTTCAATTTCAATAGTAACTTCTGTTTAGGAAGGTGGTTGCTTGTTTACAGGAGGTGTATGTAGGTATTTTCTGGTTTAGAAGGAGACTTTAGATTGAGAATGCTAAAGGAAAGTCTGCCTTGTCCAGCAGCATCTCAGTGAGACAGTGAAAGAACAGCAAGTAAAACTCAGACCTCTTGTCTCCCTATTTCTGTTTTAACAGTTCAGGTGTTCATGCTAGAACTTGTATGTCTTTCATGTGCTGGGACCTGTAATCTTTGCAAACAGCACATCCATGGGAGAGAAGGGGCAGTGGGGAGGAGTATTAATTTGGCTTCTGGGTGCAATTGGGTGTACTCCTGAGGCCTTAGCAGGTTACCAGTACATCAAAATTTGGGCAAAAAGATGTCCATGAATTAGATGTTGGGTTTGAGTTGTGTAATGAACTGTCTGGAGTGCAAATATAACACTTAAGTATAACAATGTATTACCATTAGGAAGTCCTTCTGGTTAAGGAAAATAGGCAAATAGAATTAAACTGATAATGCTGTTCCATCTCTTGCCATATTTAGTAATTTAAATGATTTGCTTTTGTAGTTATCTTAAGTAATAAACTACTGAAATATATATGCTTTTAATATATCAGAATGTGTTTGTATATTTGGAGGTATCAGATATTCTCTGTTTTGCTGTAACATCTTTTCTGATGTAGAAAAATGTTAGACAAATATGACTGATGTCTTGACTAAAACTGATGACTGACTGATGGTATGTAAATAATCAGCGATTCGTTTGCAGAACCCTGAGGACAATGTGTTGGTTAACAAAGAATAAACACGCTCATTCCTAATTATTATTTTCATTGTTTAGCATTTATAATGTGTGTTCTAGATAAAATCATTAATTCTATCTTGTTTCACCTACACTCATTACTTTTTCTAAGTAATAAATCTTATTTAATTTTCATTTTACTATTGTTAAGTGATTGGATAAGCTCTTGAAATATAGGTCAAATTATACCCAGGTTCCCATTTTGACATACATGTAGGTATTGTTGCTTTTTCTCCCTATATAGATTAGATGAAATTAGTAACTGATCATCTCACAAGTTCTAATTTAATATATTGTTCACAGGAGTTGTGACATATTATTAAAAAGTCTGTTTTTTAGACAAGACTTGAAACATGAGCTAGGCACACGCAAATTCAGAGTGGAATCCTGAGCTGTGAGTAGAGAGCTTGTCCAAGGCTTTAACCATAGCAGTGTTCTTCCTCTCCCCTCTCTTTCTGTAATCCTCACAACTCATCACAGTTAAAATTAGCAGTCATTTAAGTTCAGTTCATTTTGACACACTTTTCTTCAAGGAAAAACAAGCCACACCCTGTCAACAGAAAGAGTTGTGTGGCTTCGGAGTTGCTGGAGATTTTTCTCCTAGGCCATTTTTCCTCTATTAGGGGTTTTTACTGTTGTGCCACTATAACATTCTTTACTATTCTTGAGTGTCTTAAGATTTTGGACACTTCTTCACATTTGGACAATAACTGTATCTCTGAAGATACTTAGAACTTCAATTATACCTTCTTTCTAAAGTTCGCAGAATTAAGCTGTGTTCTGCATGAAAGAAAAGCACTGTAACTGTTTCACTTATTAAAAAAAATACTGAAAAGCAAATAAATGGCAGAGCAGAGACCAGAGGACATGCAATCTGACTTGCACTCTGTATGAGAAATATTGAAACTCAAATACAATTTTAATTTTATATTCTTAAGGTTGTGTTTCATCTTTGTGTACAAATGGAACACTTACCTTTCTAGGTAAAATTTAGTTCTTTGAGTATCCATTTCATTTTATGCATATCATTTATTTTGACAATGTCAATAAAAGACTGTTAAAATGGCAATAATTTCTGGGCTTTGTTCTGTATAATTAACCTTGACTGCACTAGAGCTACTGAACAGAAGAGCAGTTTCTCTTGTATTAATATTCTTTTTTACATGGCAACTCAAACTCCCTTTTCAAGTTTTGGGGGGTTTTTTTAATATAAAATCAGAAATTGTTGAAACTTTATTTCAAGATGTGTAAATTATAGGTGGATATTATTTGTTTGGTAGAAATAGAAGACTGAGGTGTTAATAATACAGTGCTTTAGGACTGAGTGCTTTACGAGCTCTCCTAAAACAAAAGAAATGTTGGAATGAAATTACCAGAGAGATTCTCTTGATGCAATAGCAAATGTTTCATAAGAAGCTGTGAAACTGAATTTGTAATAAACAAGACTGGCATTTTACGATTGTGTTCTTGCAGCATCAGTTCTACTGTGTGGCAGCAACTTAATAGCTAAAATATTCTCTTTGTTTCTTTTTTGTTGTTGTTATTTACCACATGTTGCCGGTTTCTTCTTGAAAAGATGTGTGATCAAACTGCAGGCCTGTTTGCAGGCCTTCAGGCAATGATAGTATCACATTTAGGAGACTATACCTATTAAAACAACTTGGAGGCATATATTATTTCTCTGACTCATGTGAGGCAGCATTGCAGTATGCAGAATTACTTTTCCTTGGCTTCTTTAGTTATGAATTTTGTGAATATAGCTGAATAAACTTATTCCTCCTGAAAAAAAAAAGGTAGAAAGTTATATGCCACTGATATAAAAATGTTATTGCTGTTACAAGAAGGTGAGTGTGTATGGATAAGCATTATGTTAATGTAGTCCTTCAGTACTAAATATAAAAGGAGATATAGCACAAAGAGATAATTTAATACAAAAGAACTGAGAGTCATTCAAAGCCTGTTAAGAAGCGGAGATCTGTTGAAAAAATTGCAATCTCCTAGGTTTGGAAGGATGCATTCCCAGGAAACTTGGAAAATTGTAATTGTGATCTGTATAAATGGGATTTGAAAAAAGAAAATTAATTTTGCAATGCTCTTCATCAAAACAGAAAGTGAGTGTGCTTAGCAGGACTTCTAGAACAGGTTTTTTGGCACATACAGATGCAGGTTTTAAGTAAAATCACCAGATATGTGAGTAGTAGAAATAGTGAAGCTTCATTTCATAGAGGTTTGATCCCTCATCTTCTTGAATCCCTGCAGTATGCTGTTCTTGTTCTCCCATGTGTCCTGTGTAGCGATTTATCAAGTGGAAAGATGAGAAGTGTTTTCACTATTTGGCCCCCCTTCTGCTGCCTTTCATAGCAAACTGAGTTGACCTGTCTCTGTATTTGGTGGAATAACCAGTTGTGTTTCTCCTCTACCTGCCTGCTGATCCTCATAGAGCTTCTATGAACTTAATTATCTTTTGAGACTAAAAACAGGTCAGGGAAAGAAGTGAAGAGAGTGGGGGGGGGGGGGGGGAG